>JAJSRW010000585.1:0-42995 GCA_022414725.1 Microglena sp. YARC | reverse complement strand
CGAGATGCACGTCGGCTGCAGTGTAGAGAGAGAGCGGATTTACGCGAGCCCAAAGGTGGACTAGGTAAAGAGATACACTTGCGGTCGAAGCGGGCACATGGGGCGCAGATCATAAGAAGCTAGCATGGGGCCGAACGGCGAAGGGGGGGCATCTTCCCCTTAAATACTTAATTCTACTTACACCTTTCCCTTTTACATACATTAACATACAGTTTACTGTTACCTTTCCCTGACATACATTTTAAACAACACCTTTTCCCCCGATACATTACCATAATTTACATAATTCTGCATACATTCTTCCCCCTACACAACATTACATGCGTGTATTTCCCCATACAGCAAAGTTGCATATAACTTCCCCTTCAATACATTTAAAACAAAATTCATAATATACATTTCCATAAATCTTCCCACTTACATTAGAGTTTAAGCATACATATTCCCCAAAAAGCGCCTTGTGCAAAACCTCTATGCCATAAATTCAGCAACCCTAGGTCTACAATCGTATTCCACAAGCATGGAGAATATTTAATCTGTTTTTTTACATACCAGTATTGCTCACTGAGCCTCTCCACCACCAGCCTCCAACAGTGCAGCGCCCCCGCACCCCCCGAGCCCCGCGCTCCCCTCACGCCAACACGCCAAAATTGGCCGTCCATTCGAGCTTACCGATGCCACCACTCTCTTCCCTCATCCCCAAACCTGCCTCCACCTGTTTCACAGAAGACGTTAAAGGAGGGATTAGTACCCCGGGACCTTGAAGCGAGCTGGCACTCGCTAGTGCTAGCAACGACCCTGCAACTCTCTCGCCACACGGTGGGATACGACAGAGATAACCAGGTGTATTGACGATCTGCTGCAACTCTGAATGGAACTGCGCCATACAACCTGATCTATCATGCAGCAATGTGAAGACAGATAAGAAACACTTCTTCAATGCAAACACACGAGTCACACCCTTAAGGATAGGCACAGTATCGCAAATGCAATGCACATGCAAGGCAATGGCAATGCAATTGCAGTTACACACTGCACGTGGCGACTAACGTCTGTAGATATTATGCATTCGCCATAGACTTGTGAAGGCAGTCAAACAAGTGTCCAATGGAATACTGCAGTCAATACGAAATATGAGATCGTCACTAGAAATGAAGACAGACCACAAGCTATCAGTAAAGGCATCACCGCCACCTATCAACAGCATGCACATAGGAACAGTGTGAAATTTGCAAACATATGAAAATGGCATACATACGAACCACACATGCCATAAAGACTGCAAGACAGAGCCACTGTCACTTGAAGGCAACAAACCTGTCAATATCACACGAGCAACACGACATATACAACATTAGCGGTCACAAGTTGACGGCGTCGGACAGTCATTGTTTCTGTTTTCTAAGTTGAGGCCTTTCATGGTCTTTATTGAAAATCCACGATAATCAGCGCGGATCATAGGTGGCAGATAGGACTCCCGTAGCTCTGAGAGTAGCTGCAAACATCCGCCAATTTCAGAAGCAGATTCTTTACGACATGTTAAAGGTCTAAGTACCCAAGTATCTGTCAGCAACGTACCTGAACATGCCGATTTTTCAGGTTCAAAGCCTGCCCAAGGCTGCACGTAGGTGCCCTTAGCTATTGGCTGAATAGCAAGGTAGGAGGCTGGCGTCTACGAAGTGGCTGCGTTCGCTGGACCTAAGAGAACAAGAAGAGCTGTGCCTCAAATGGTTGTTGTTCTCATAGTACGAGGATTCCTCATCATAAAAAGCTCACACAGACGGACTCCACCCATTGAATGGTGGACCCTCCTGCTACGGTACAACCCCCTTATTCTCGATCAAATGTCCGTAGGCGCAGCACGGAGGGGAGGCAAAACTAAACTGGCCTCGCTAGCTAAAACTACAAAGCCCTCGTGCCTCAATGTATTTATCTCCACGTAGTGGACTTCATAGAAAAATAAGGTTCCACCGCTCAGGACGCATCCATGGGTTGATGGCGTGGGACAAGGGGCCTTCGGACCGCGATGTTGAACACATTAGGTATCAATGGCTCTATCCAGTCAGTACCGCTTAATGTCACCAAGAGAATCTGAGCCCCACATTGCGGCTGGTAAGAAAAACAGTCGGCAGCTTCATGTTATTTTGCCTACCTCGTCAGTGTGTGAATGACTACTCAATCCGCCGTAACCTGTCAGTGTGCTATTGGACAATCGATCCGCTCTAGCTATGTGCGCAGTGTTTGATGACTGATTCATCCGCCTACCTGTCAGTCGTGTCATGGAACAGATCATCCGCCTACCTGTCCCAGGCTTGTATGACTATGATCCCGCGGGCTACCTGTCAGTGAGGGAGGCTATGGCAACCGAACACCCGGCCATAACCGAGGGAAGGTCAAGTGCAGTGGTAGTCCCGACATCGATCTAGAATCAGTCATTGAGTGAAGGCGCTGCAAGTGCTGTAAGGCAAGTTGCCTGCGCGAGCGTGGATCCTCTTCCGAAGGAGAGTAATGATGGCCTTGGGTTTGGACACAGGACACAAGTTGTACGAGTCGCGTCCCCAGTGGGCAGTAACGAGCCGAGCAGCAAAGCGCAATAGTTCACCCCTGTGAGCGGAGTCCAACCGCCCCCAATAGCATAGATTTTGGCCGGATATGGGCGTGTTTGTTGGTGGGAGTGCGTGGGTGAACGAAAAGGCGAGGGGGGGGTCAGTAGAGTGGGTGGTGAGTGCGCGCGCCCTTGTTATGCGAGCTGTGCTTGTCTGATTAGTGTGTCATTGTATTTGCGTGTATCGAGTATTTGTCGTAGTTTGTCTGTATAGTCAGAGTGTTGTTGCTGTCTACTGCATGTTCTGTTTTTGCTGGCGTTTGTCTGCTATGCTGTTGTCTGGATCATGTCAGTGACTGTGGCGAAGGCGCTGGTGTAAGTAGTGCACTCTGTAAGCAGTGCCTACAATGTGCGATATAGATAGCTCAGCAATCAGTCTCACCGCTATCAGGGATACCAGTAGCAGCATCCCGCAACGCCGCCCCACACAGGAGTACGATATAAAGCAAGGTTGCCCCTGAACCAAAATAAACAAGATGCACTGACACAAGGACAACCTCTGCATGCAAATTGATGCAATCCAACATAGAAACCTCCTAGCACTCCCCACCACCCCACACACACACAACACACACATGACCCCCCCCCCTCCACCCCCCCCCCCCTTTCGCCCTTTCAAGTCACCACCACTCACACTCCCACCAACACCACCAAAACACGCCCATCCACTTCGGCCCCAAATCATTGCTATGCCCCCCCTCCCCACCTCCCGCCCCTCCCACCCTCCCTCCCCCCCCCACCTCCGCCCACCCCCCCACGCCCACACAAACACATTAAACACGAGACCCCCTTCCCTCCCTTCCCCCCCACACACACACCAACCCACAAAAACACACCATAAACTTACGCTCAAACCATGCCGTTTGCCCCATACCCCCCCCACACACACACATCAATCCCCACCCCACGCCAACCACCGAACCCTAACTCCCAACTCCCAACACCTCCCCCCAAATCCACGGGCAAAACGCACTTCAAGTTGTGAGTCGTCCACACAAGCCGTTGTCAAGATTCCAGGACCGAAACACTCAGCTGCACCCTCCTCTGAGAGTTCACTGCCCAACCCACCACCCAGATCTGGCGGTCGAATCAACTAGGAATGGCGGCTACTATGGGGCCCTTCGTAACGGCTGGCTGCGCCTTGCTGCAGTTACAACCTGCTCCCAAGCTGCGCGGTTTCGGCGTCAGTCTGAGGGAGTCATCTGTAAAAGGAAGAGCTGCAAGTTAGGTAAGGGTATGACGATGTTGGGGAAGCGGCTACTGCAAACAGAGTTCTAGAGGTGGTATGGACAGGGTTGGGACGGCTTGCAACAGAGGAGATCTAGGGCCGGTTTATGACACGGTTTGGGCGCCGTACCTCTGACGCGAAATGGGCGCGGTACAACGAAGAGTTGAGGATGGTACGACAGGTTGGGGTGGCAGGCAACATGTGCTGCAACAGAGTTTAGGGCCGTCTCTGACAGGGTTTGCGGCGAAAATTTTCTGAGAGTTCACACAATTGTCACTCACTGTCACGCCTGAGCGGCGGGGGGGACGCATGGCACCCGGAAACATAACACAACACCCACCTCCCACCACCACCCACCCCAGACAATTCCAGACAGCTTAGGGGCAATTCATGCACGAAGGAAGATGCGCTTTCCAAATCCAAAGTTCAACACCTACAGTTAGGATTGGGGTGGACTACATTTCCAGCCGGTTCTGTGGCTTATGTGGCCACCAAATTCCTACAAAAATATCTGTGGGAGCTAAGGTGGAGGTGTGTTAATTAAACTTATTATTCCCGGCGACTGCCGGTTAAAGAACGATAATCATTTTGTTATAAATTTCATCAGCATTTGAGATGCATAATTCCATGGATGGCCATAACGTTTGGACACATCTAGATTGTGGCTAATGAAAACATAGTCGACATGCCAACATATCTTTTTTGATCTGACTGCATGGGTGTCATGAGTAAATGTGTTGCATACGTAAAAACTGGGTTGTAACACCCAGTACAACACACAGGCCTAAGGGGGGTCCATGCACAGATGGGTCTGACAACAGCACAACGTGAGCTAGGGCTACCTACCCTTTTCGGCCGCGCCCGAACACGCTAGACGCAGCTCCCCCGTCGACGCATTGCTGTGTGGCCCGCGTCGCTCAAGGCTAAACATTAGTTTTGCCCCCACACTGGAGCATCGGATTTCTCGCCAGCAAGCCAGCATGCATGGCTGCGCTCAATACAGTGGCATGGGATATTGAGCTTTTGGTCGTCTCTGGGTGGGTATCAGCGGTATTACCGGTAATAGAGCATTTAGTGTTTTTGTGACTTTATCACGCGTAATACACGGCCACCCAGTGGAATGCTACAGGCTAAGGTAAAGAAAGGCGAGAGGACGGAAAGAAGGAAAGGCTTAGCCGGATGAATGGAGCGAACCCCCTCGGGTTCTGGAACTTGCGACAGCTGGGCGCAGCGCTGCGCATTTGTCAAGGTCTCCTCTAATCAATGGTCGCAAGAGGGAAGAGAGAGAGAGAGAAAGGGGACCATGCGGTGCAATACTGATGAGCGATATCAGTGCAAAAGAAGATGATGAAAGCAGAAAAATAGATCGAAGCAGCGCAAAATGGAGCAGTGCCGATGCCGAGTGGCATGAACAAACTTGACGCCAGCTTCGAATTTGGGGATCATTTAGGGGGCGTGCTGTGCTGTGCAGGCATCCCGTACTAAGCGAACATGCGCAACAACGTGCTGCGCAGGGGCAAGACATCGCCTGCCACACAACTGGGGTCGCTAATACGCGCAGTAGGTCTCCGTGCACGCTTCTTGAGCCCCAATCATACGTACGCCATAAGCCACGATCGACGTTCAAAACGTGAGGACTCTCAAAAAACCTGCGTTTGAGTCGTGAAACGTAACGATGTGATCAACTTGTTACGGACAAGTGACCAAATTCAAGCTCGAGTTCAAGTTATTTTCGAATTTTGGGCCGAGCGTACCAACACTAAGATTTGATATTGTCTCTGTATCCACACCAAGGTTGTTCAAGGTTAAATACACATCCGAGATCAGACCCGGATCAGACCGCCTTGTATGGCTCTCAAACTCAACGACGAAATAAGTAGCAGCAGAAAGTACGAGAAAGATCCAAGAACTAGAGAGGGGAGATGATCTGGACGCACTTCCGGCACTACCGCGGAGCTTCATCACATCCTCGATATCTCCCGAATTCAATTGAACGTGACTGATATTTAAGAAGCAACGCTACAAAACGAATACTCCGATTACGCTTTCAATCAAGCCGACCCTAACGACAGAAAAACGATAGTCAGCTACCATACAAACACACACACCACACACACACCCACACACCCACCCACCCCTCCACACACACACACACACACCAAACATACATGCGGCATGCCCAGCCATGACACATCGAATTCTTCTTGTTAGCGATTTCTTCTACCCCAATCTGGGCGGGGTGGTGGAGAATGAAGAACCAAATATTTACAAACCTGGCACAAGTTCTTGCTGGAAGAATGTCACAAGGTATGTTGGCAGTTCCTGGATCTTGGTGAAATGCTTTGATACAGTGGTTGCATGGTTGGGTGCATGATTGGTTGACTGGTTGTGCATGATTGGTTGCTTGGTTGGTTGACTGGTTGGTTGCTTGGTTGGTTGACTGGTTGGTTGCTTGGCTGGTGCATGGTTGGGTTGACTGGCTTTGGTTGCAATGGTTGGTCCATAGTTGGTTGATTGAGTCGATTGCGACTGGTTGGTGCATGGTTGGTTAAACTGATTGGTTGCTTGTTGTTGCATAGTTGGTGTTGCTATGGTTGGGTGCTTGGTTGGTTGACTGTTGGTTGCATGGTGGGTGCTTGGTTTGGTTTGACTGGTTAGTTGCATGGTTGGTTGGTTGACTGGTTTGTTGCATGGTTGGTTGGTTGAATCGTTGTTTGGTTCCATGGTTGTTTGCATGGTTGGTTGGTTCCATGGTTGGTTGACTGTTTGGTAAAATGGTTGGTTTACTGGTTGGTTGATAATAATCTTTGTATTGGTTGCTTTACATTGTTTTGCAGTTGTGATTATGTAACACATGCATTACGGAGATTGTGGATGGTTGTCCGTTACCTCACCAACGGACTGAACGGTTAAGGATGTCCAAAGGTTCTTCGTGGCTCTGAGCTACTACGATTACTGTAACCAGAAGGGGGGCATGGGGGGGGGGGGGGGGGGAAGGGAGGGGAAGCGGTGGGAGGGGGGAGGAGGAGGGGAGGAATGGAGAGGGGAGAAAGGGTATCAAGGGGGGAGGGGCGGGGAGCGTGAGAGAGAGGGAATGGAGAGGAAGGGGGAAGGGGGAGGGAAGAAGGGTGGGGTGGGGGGGGGGGGGAGGAATGGGGTAGGGTGGGAAAGTGGGCGGGAAGGGGCGGAAGTAATAGGATAAGGAAGGGGGGGCGGGGAGGGGGGGTTGAAGGGGGCGGTGGTGGCGGGGAAGGGGAGGGAGGGCGAGGAATGGGGGGAGGGAAGGGGACTTGCAGCAGATAGGATCCAATGCATTTGACCTTTGTTCTCTGTTTCAGTTCTCTCTAACAAACCTCCTTATTTGGAGGAAGAGGAAAAGCACTACCACCACCGCCACCACCACCACCATCACCAGCAGCAGCTTCACTACCACCACCCTCAATATATGCAGCAGAATAAAAGCCTCAGGCACCGCACCACACCATACCATACCATGCCATAGTTTGCTGACAGGAAAATTCAAAAATATGCAGGTGTAATACTTGTACTGCCTTCTTTTCTATTTACACCATACCATACCATATCATGTCATAGCTTACCAGTTCAAACAAATGCAGGTGTACAACTTGTACCGCCTTACTTTCTATTTACACCATACCGTACCATGTCATAGCTTACCAGTCCAAACAAATGCAGGTGTACTACTTGTACCGCCTTCCTTTCTATCTGCAAACCACCCTGCCAACCTTTTTCGGCATCTTCCCAATCTTGAGGGTGATATGCTTGAGGGAGGGCATCACTCTGGTACACGCTCACCAAGCCTTTTCAACTCTAGGCCTGGAGTCTGCCATGCTGGCTCAAACAATGGGATACAAGGTGAAAACTCACACCTCGTAAATGCATTGTATATTATTTTATTGTACATATTTTAATATACACATATATATGAAGATATTCAACAAAATATGCAGGGGTGTCAAGCAGATGATCATCGATCATTAGTGACGGTGATGATGTTGTGGCTATGATGCGGATGATGAGATGGGATCATCATCATGGTCGATGGTCGGTAGTGATGATGATTGAGGATGGATGGTGATGATGATGATGATGATGATGATGATGATGATGATGATGATGATGAATGATGATGATGATGATGATGCTGTTAGTGATGATGATGACGAGCGGTGGCGGCTCTTGATGCTGTTTGGTGATGACGACGATGGTGATGATGCCATGATGATGATGATGATGATATGTAGTGTACTGTAGTCCGGGGATACCTTGATGGGCTGGAAGGGACTCACCTCCCTCCATAGATACCTTGATGGGCTGAAAGGGACTCACCTCCCTCCAAAGAATAATAAAGAGTTGTTCAATCCTTCCCCTGATCCATAAACATGTCTGTTTGCGATGTGCTGGGGTTCAGTTCACCAGTGCTTGTTTTGTATACAGGCCTTTATAATATTGTGATTGGGAAAGCCTATTTAGCCTATTTAAGCTTTTTAGCTTATTTAGCCTTTTTAGGCTATTTAGCTTATTTAGCATATTTAGCCTACTCAGCCTATTTGGCTACGCATTAATAGGCTTGGCTGCTAAACACACAAAAAACCTATTCCCAAAACATTGGTGCAGGTGGTGTTCAGGGACTATTCCTTCCCTACCCCCTTCACCCCCTTTCCTCCCCCTTTCCCACTTCTCCCCCCTCCTACCCCCCTTCCACCACTCCCCCTTCACCCCCCTTCATACCCCTTTTCAGTTGGTGTTCACAGACCATTCCCTCCCTACTCTCTTCACCCCCCTTTCCTCCCCCTTTCCCCTCCCCCCTCCCCCTTTCCCACTCTCCCCCCCCCTACCCCCCTCCACCCCATCCCCCCCTTCACCCTCCTTCATACCCCCTTTCAGGAGGTGTTCACAGACCATTCCCTCCTCTCTCTTCACCCCCCTTTCCCCCCCTTTCCCCCCTCCCCCCCCCCTTTCCACTTCTCCCCCCCACCTACCCCCCCCCCCCCCCCCCCCTTCACCCTCCTTCATACCCCCTTTCAGTTGGTGTTCACAGGACCATTCCCTCCCTACTCTCTTCACCCCCCTTTCCTTCCCCCTTTCCCCCTCCCCCCCCCCCCCCTTTCCCACTTCTCCCCCCCACCTACCCCGCTCCACCCCCCACCCCCCACCCTTCATACCCCCTTTCAGGTGGTGTTCACAGACCATTCCCTCTTCGGCTTTGCGGATGCCAGCAGCATCTTCATGAACAAGATCCTGAAGTAGGTTTTTGTACTGCTGTACTTGTGTGTGTATTATACAATCCAAGGGTATCCAACTAGGCTAAAGGGACTTGCCCAACCTTGATATCAAGAGGGTCTAAAACGAAAACAAATACTGGTGAACTGGGCCCCAACAAATACTGGTGGACTGGGCCCCAACAAATACTGGTGTGACTGGGCCCCCCAACAAATACTGGTGGACTGGCCCCAACAAAATACTGGTGGACTGGGCCCCAAAATACTGGTGGACTGGGCCCCAACAAATACTGGTGGACTGGGCCCCAACAAATACTGGTGAACTGGGCCCCAACAAATTGTTTGTACTGTTCACCTTTCACCAGTGCACATGTGTTCACCTTTCGCTTTGTTTTGTACTGTTGTACTGTTGTACTGTTCACCTTTCACCAGTGCACCAGTGTTCACCTTACGCTTTGTTTTGTACTGTTGTACCGTTCACCTTTCACTGGTGCAGTAGTCTTACAGCAGTCCAGGAGATGATTTGGATTTTACAGGTCGGCAATTCGTAGTGCCGCTCGAATTTCCAGGCAAAATGTATTAACAACTCTCCCAGAATGAACATAATTATTATAATCTAAAGTCCTCGTTAGAGGTAGGGAGTATGACCTAGAACCTGTTTCGAAAATCATAATCAAAATCATCCGCTGAATTGCTATAATGATCAAAATCTTGAAGTAGGTCGTACTGTATGTCTCTTTCAGCTCTTGCTATTTTACATTGATTACATAACATTGCATACCACATTGCATTACATTACATTGCATACCATTACATTGCATTACATTACATTACATTACATTACATTACATTACATTACATTACATTACATTACATTACATTACATTACATTACATTACATTACATTACATTACATTACACTACATTACATTACATTACATTGCATACCATTACATTGCATTACATTACATTACATTGCATACCATTACATTACATTACATTACATTACATTACATTACATTACATTACATTACATTACATTACATTACATTACATTACATTGCATACCATTACATTGCATCGCATTACATTACATTGCATACCATTACATCGCATTACATTACATTGCATTGCATACCATTACATTGCATTGCATTACATTACATTACATTGCATACCATTACATTGCATTGCATTGCATTAGATTACATTGCATTACATTACATTACATTGCGTACATTACATTACATTACAGTACATTACATTGCATTTACATTGCATTGCATTACATTGCATTACATTACATTGCATTACATTACAGTACATTACATTGCATACCATACCATCACATTGCATACCATTGCATTACATTACATTGCATTGCATTACATTACATTACATTGCATTGCATTACATTGAATTGCATTACATTACATTGCATTGCATTACATTACATTACATTACATTACTTACATTACATTACATTACATTACATTATATTACATTACATTACATTACATTACATTGCATTGCATACCATTGCATACCATTACATCGCATCACATTACATTGCATTGCATACCATTACATTGCATTACATTACATTACATTACATTACATTACATTACATTACATTACATTGCATTGCATACCATTGCATACCATTACATCGCATTACATTACATTGCATTGCATACCATTACATTGCATTACATTACATTACATTGCATACAATTACATTGCATTGCATTAGATTACATTGCATTACATTACATTGCATTACATTACATTACATTACATTACATTGCATTGCATTGCATACCAACACATTGTCATCGACATGCCATTGTTGACCCAAGACAAGCCCGCTCCACAACATCCGGGTGGGGTCTTCCAACTTATCCTCGAAACCACCACATGATCTGTCTATCTCATATTTCCCACATTCCATATTTTCCACAATGTTTCCCACGTCAAATATATTCCCCCTCCCGAACCACCCCCCCTCCCCTGCCCCGCCTCAGATGTGTGCTGTCTGATGTGCACCACGTGATCTGTGTGTCCCACACAAGCAAGGAGAACACCGTCCTCAGGGCTTGCCTCCCCCCAGACAGGGTGTCAGTCATCCCCAATGGTACGAGAGGGCCGCGCACACACACATATACACAAACATACACAATCGCGCACAAATACAAACGCAAACATACACAATCACGCACACAAACGCACACATACATGAACATGCACAAACGCACACCTACACGAACACAAACATACATAACCACATACACAAACACGCACACATACACACAAAAACATGTACACAGACACAAACATATACTAACACACATACACAATCACGCACACAAACACACACATACACAATCACACACACACACGCACACACATACACGCACACACAAACACAGACAAACACATACACAAACACACAAATACACAAACACAATAACACACACACGCTGTAACGGTATGGCTCGGTAAATGTACTAGAGAATGAGTACTCGGACATCATATGAACTCCTTTGCCGAATGTCGCAATGGTGTACCGATTCTGGTCCGTTACACACGCACACACAAACACATACACAAGCACACACAGACAAACACACACACAAGCACCATCTGCTGCTGCTGAATTCCAGCTGATGATGACACACACAAACACACATGCACCCACACACACAAAAACATACACAGAAGCGCACACTGAGAAACACTAAGAAACATTCAATCACTATCTTCCCGATTTGCTGTTGCAGCTACCCATACATTAGACTTCCTGGTAAACACACACATACACAAAACACACACACAAATACACACACACACACACACACACACACACACACACACACACACACAATGAGACACACACACACAAACACACACAAGCACACCTGCTGCTGCAGCCATTCATACAGCTGACTTCCAGCTGGTGATGACACACACAAACACACATGCACGCACACACACGCGTTCACACACACACACACACACAAGCGTTTAAACACACACACATACACATAAGCGCACACTACCAAACACACATCCAAGCACAATCTGCCTGATATGCTGTTCCAGCAGATGGTGACACATGCACAGACACAGGAGTGCACACACACACATACACATAAGCGCACACTAACGAACGCACATTCGAGCACCATCTGCCTCATATGCTGTTGCATCTGCCCATGCATTAGACTTCCTGACAAACACACACACACACTCACAAAAACACGTGCACACGCACAAATACACACACAAACGTACAAACATATACACAAACATACACACAAACATACACACACAAACACACACAAACAAACATACAAACACAAACACACGCAGAAACACACACAAGCACCACCTGCTGCTGCAGCCATCTATACAGCTGACTTCCAGCTGATGATGACACACACACGCACACAAACACACAAACACACACACACACACACAAACATGGGTGCACACACCCACACAAACACACACGCACACAAACGCAAACACACGCAAACGGGTGCACATACATTCACACAAACATACACATAAGCGCAAACTAACAAACACACATTGAAGCACCATCTGCCTGCTTTTCTGTTGCAGCCGTCCACACAGCTGACTTCCAGCCTATGATGCCTAGTGATAGACCTGGACCCTCTGACTCCTTGATGAAAGACACATCCACCAGTAGCAGGCTCGTCACAAGATCTCAGAGTCAAAGAGATGAACTCAGCTCCAACAGCGCCAGGCTAGCTGAAGGTAGGCACTTCTCTCACACACACACACCTACACACACTACTACACACACCTACACACACACCTACACACACACATCTACACACACACACCTACACACACACCTACACGCACACCTACACACACACACCTGCACACACACACCTACACACACACACCTACACACACACACCTACACACACACACCTACACACACACACCTACACACACACACCTACACACACACACCTACACACACACCTAAACACACACACCTACACACACAAACCTACACACACACCTACACACACACACCTACACACACACCTACACACACACACCTACACACACACACCTACACACACACACCTACACGCACACCTGCACACACATCTACACACACACACCTACACAAACACACCAACACACACACCTACACACACACCTGCACGCACACCTACACACACACCTACACACACACACCTACACACACACTTACACACACACCTCACACCTCACCCCACCACACCCCACCTCACCTCACCTCACACCTCACACCTCCCCTCACACCTCCCTGCACCCCCCGCACACACACACACACACATGGTGGAGATGCCTTGGTGTGTGGCAGCGGCAGGCTAGCCCTCGCATCACAGGAAGTTGAAGGTAAGGACTCCACACACACACAAACACTGCTTAGCCCACCTCCCCCCACCCACAACCCTATAACCCCACATACGCAAACACACACCTCCCCCTACCCCACCCCACTGCGCCCACCCGCGTACCTACCCACCACCCCCAGGTGTTGGAACTCTTGCAGTGCTACCCGTGCACCCCCCCCCGCCCCACCCCCACCCCACTACCCCCTACCCCCACCTACCCCCTTCCCACACGCCACACCTCACACCTACTCTCTCTCACACACACCACCACCACTACCCACTTCCCACTACCCACCCCCCACACCTCCCACCCACTCTCTCACGCACACCACCACCACTACCCCTGCAGATGCCGATGAAACTCTTACAGTGGTCGCTCTGAGCCGCTTGGTCTACCGTAAGGGCATAGACCTATTGGCCCTAGCTATACCACTCATCTGCGCTCGACATGCACATGTGAACTTCTTGATAGGTGGGTAGGCAATGTTGGCCCTAGCTGTACCACTCATCTGCGCTCGACATGCACTTGTGAACTTCTTGATAGGTGGGTAAGCAATGTTGGCCCTAGCTGTATCGCTCATCTGCGCTCGACATGCACATGTGGACTTCTTGATAGGTGGGAATGCAATAACAAGCTATGCACTAGTTTGTTTCGTAAGAAAATGTCATTACACAGGGTGCTGGTAGGGGTTGTTGCGTTTGCGTGGGTGTTTGTGGGGGTGTGGGTGGTTGTGGGGGTGGGGGTGTCTTAACGTAGCTCCGTGGTGCTCCTTGTAGCTTGTAAGGTGCTACTAGTAGCTTTAGGGGCTCTAGAGGCGACGCCAAAAGAATCTGACGTAGCACCCCTAAAACAATAAGGTACATATTTGAGCGCTTGTGCTATTTAAAGTACCTTCAAAAAAAACTGATATGCACTGTTTTCCTTTTAGTCTGCTCGTAGTAGCTTCTAGGCAGCTCCCTTGACTGGCTCAGGGTACTACTAAGCACGCGCAGCAGCGTGGTGCCACGCGGCCTATTTGAGCCCCTCTGCGCGGTTCGCGCATTTTTTTCAACCCCCTGTGGGCGCAGAGCGCAGTTTTTGCGCTTTTTGCACTAAAAAGCGCTGACCAATTTGACGTTTGTGCGCTTTAAGCGCTGACCAATTGGGCAAGAAGTAGTACCCTTGACTGGCTATGTTAGACAGGCCTCCCGCCAGCTCCAAAAAACAGCCAATGGGTCAAACCCAATGCTTGAAGCTGCATTTGAATACTTGTCATATCAGCTTTCAGATGCACTAGCGACACACTAGCTCCTACATACCCACTGCCCCATCTTTTGGGCTACTCATGGCAGCTTCCCTCTAGCTCCTATAGCCAGCCACTGGGTCAAACCTAATGCTTTGAGCTGCATTTGAATGCTTGTCACATTAGCTTTCAAATGCTGTAGCGACACACTGGCTCCTAAATACCCACTGCCCCATCTTCCTAAACCCAGGGGGTGATGGGCCCAAGCGGAAGCTTCTAGAAGCCATGATCTGTGAGCACAAGCTAGAAGGACGCGTGCAACTAGCTGGCGCGGTGGCCCACGAGCAAGTGCGTGACTTCCTGCTCCGAGGACAAGTGTTTGTGAACTCATCACTCACGGAAGCCTTTTGCATGGCCATTGTGGAAGCTGCGTCTGCTGGCCTAATGGTGGTGTCCACGCATGTGGGTGGAGTACCTGAGGTGGGTGGTTGTGGGGGTGGAAATGGTTGTGGGGGTGGGGTGGGGTGGGTTGTTTGTGAACTCAATACTTAGGAAGCCTTTTGCATGGCCATTGTGGAAGCTGCGTCTGCTGGCCTAATGGTGGTGTCCACGCATGTGGGTGGAGTACCTGAGGTGGGTGGTTGTGGGGGTTGGGTGGGGTGGGTTGTTTGTGAACTCAATACTTAGGAAGCCTTCTGCATGGCCATTGTGGAAGCTGCGTCTGCTGGCCTAATGGTGGTGTCCACGCATGTGGGTGGAGTACCTGAGGTGGGTGGTTGTGGGGGTGGAAATGGTTGTGGGGGTAGGGTGGGGTGGGTTGTTTGTGAACTCAATACTTAGGAAGCCTTCTGTATGGCCATTGTGGAAGCTGCGTCTGCTGGCCTAATGGTGGTGTCCACGCATGTGGGTGGAGTACCTGAGGTGGGTGGTTGTGGGGGTGGAAATGGTTGTGGGGGTTGGGTGGGGTGGGTTGTTTGTGAACTCAATACTTAGGAAGCCTTCTGTATGGCCATTGTGGAAGCTGCGTCTGCTGGCCTAATGGTGGTGTCCACGCATGTGGGTGGAGTACCTGAGGTGGGTGGTTGTGGGGGTGGAAATGGTTGTGGGGGTGGGGTGGGGTGGGTTGTTTGTGAACTCAATACTTAGGAAGCCTTCTGTATGGCCATTGTGGAAGCTGCGTCTGCTGGCCTAATGGTGGTGTCCACGCATGTGGGTGGAGTACCTGAGGTGGGTGGTTGTGGGGGTGGAAATGGTTGTGGGGGTGGGGTGGGGTGGGTTGTTTGTGAACTCAATACTTAGGAAGCCTTCTATATGGCCATTGTGGAAGCTGCGTCTGCTGGCCTAATGGTGGTGTCCACGCATGTGGGTGGAGTACCTGAGGTGGGTGGTTGTGGGGGTGGAAATGGTTGTGGGGGTTGGGTGGGGTGGGTTGTTTGTGAACTCAATACTTAGGAAGCCTTCTGTATGGCCATTGTGGAAGCTGCGTCTGCTGGCCTAATGGTGGTGTCCACGCATGTGGGTGGAGTACCTGAGGTGGGTGGTTGTGGGGGTGGAAATGGTTGTGGGGGTGGGGCGGGGTGGGTTGTTTGTGAACTCAATACTTAGGAAGCCTTCTGTATGGCCATTGTGGAAGCTGCGTCTGCTGGTCTGATGGTGGTGTCCACGCATGTGGGTGGAGTACCTGAGGTGCGTGGTTGCTTGGTGTTAGGGGGTGGGAGTGGTTGTGGGGGCGGGGTCGGGGTGTTGGTGAACTCAACACTCACGGAAGCCTTCTGTATGGCCATTGAGGAAGCTGCGTCTGTGGGTCTGATGGTGGTGTCCACGCATGTGGGTGGAGTACCCGGTGTGGGTGAGAGAGTGGTTATGGGGGGGGTAGTTGTGTGGGTGAAAGGTGGGGGGCAATTGTGATGTTTATGTGTATGTGTATAGTGTTGAGATGTAGCCAAATAGTCTAAAAGGACTTGCCCAACAATGATATCAGGAGGTGCTAAAACGAAAATAAAACTGATGAACTGAATCCCAAACATGTTTTACCGACTGGGGCCCTGAGTTCGTGCTACAGTGATGATTTAATTATACGATTATGAATATTATTATACGGCGAGCACATGTTTGTTGAGGTACCTCATCATCCACGTCGCCCGATACAAACCTCTTGCACTACACATGGTGTGGTGAACATGTGTGAATCTCATTATACAGTATGCACATGTTTGTCGAGTCACCTCATCATACACGTCGCCCGATACAAACCTCTTGCACGTCACATGATGTGGTGAACATGTGTGAATATAATTATACGGTGTGCACATGTTTGCCGAGTCTTGAACTCATCATCCACGTTGTCCAATACATTACATTATATGTAACTACCGGTACATAGTTTGGCACATAAATGTTTGTAATGTTTATAAGTCCCCCTTGACTCAGTCAGGCCGCGGGCACATTTGGAGTCCAGTAGGGCCCCAGTTAAAATGTAATCATCATCATCATCACCAGTATCACCATCATCATCATCATCATCATCATCATCATCATCATCATCATCATCATCATCATCATCATCATCACCGTCACCATCACCATCACCACCATCACCATCATCATCATCATCATCATCATCATCATCATCATCATCATCATCATAGACAGGCCATAGTTGACACAAAACAAGCCCGCTCCACAACATCCAGAAATCTTCCAACCATCCTCAAAATCACCCAGGGTACAAACAACAAAGCAATGCGGCAAAAAATATGAAAATACATACCTCGTGCACTTCACATTGTGTGTAGGTGCTACCTAGCTCCATGACTGTCATGGCTGAGAGGGTGTGGGTGTTTGTGTGGGTGTGGGTGTTTGTGGGGGTGGGGGTGCTCCCAATAGCTTTTGGGGTGGCACTAGTAGCATTGGGGGCTCTAGAGGCGACGCCAAAAGAATCTGACGTAGCACCCCTAAAACACTAAGGTACATGTTTGATCGCTTGTGCTATTTGTAGCACCTTAATGAAAAACCTGCTATGCGTGTAGGTGCTGCCTAGCTCCATGACTGTCATGGCAGAGCCGTCAGTACACGGGCTGTGCCAGGGTCTAGATGAGGCAATTAGGAGAGCAGTACACCAACAGCATGTACAACAATATGCACGTGTACGGGACATGTACAGCTGGCAAGACGTGGGTCAGCGTACCTGCAACGTGTACAACCTTGTGTCAGTTTCTAAGCGGGACGATTCTGCTTTGGCTCGTGTCAGGCGCTACTTGGCATGCGGTACTTGGTCTGGTGGGGCTTTTGCAGCCATAGCTGTCATGTCGTACTGGTACTTATGGCTCCTTTCTTTCTGGCAGCCGATTAGTAGTATAGATGTAGCCTTGGACTGGCCGCACCCCCCTGCCACTTGATCGTGTATGTTGTTATGTTGTTACAATCCAGGGATCTGCCATGGTGACTATCCCCAGCTGCGGCGTACGGGAGGGTCCCCTTACCACCACGCCCCTCCAGGCGTTATCTTTTTTTATGTTGTTACAGTCCAGGGTTAGCCAAATAGGCTGACGGGACTTGCCCAACATGATATCAGGAGGGGCTAAGACGGGAAACACACTGAGGAACTGAACTAAAAAAAAACGTTTTACGGGCGGAGGCCCTAAGTTCGTGGTTCAGTAAATTAATTTTGCGATTCTCATCCCCTCGCCACTTGATCGAAATATGGAATATAAAACACTGCTACATATTTAGATGTAGCACAGTCACCTGCGGTTGTCTAGCTGACAGTCGTCTTGCGCTGCTTTATTCATAAAGTGTCTTCTCGAAGGCCCAATGGATGATCAGGCCAGCTCTGATTATCAACACAGAAGGATAAAGCTCTGGTGCCCTGCCCCATGCCCAAGCTAACAGTTTGTTGGCGATCATGCCCACGGCACGGGTCATTAGTGCGGACAAAGATTATCTGCTATTTCACATGGCGTCAGTAACCCCCATAATGTTGAGCGGAACCAGAGAAACATGGACTAAAAACTGCATCATATGCATGAAGCCCACCAAGAGGCCTACGTGTAACTCGAGTTTTCTTACATGGCTCCTCACCGTTTTCGGCAGTAATATAATCAATTTAAATCAAAGCATTCTTACAGATTCTGATACAAAATATACTTGATCAAATCTGTTCATCAAATAATTGATACAAAATGGCAACTATGTTGTTACAGTCCAGGGGTGGGCCAAATAGGCTGAAGGGACTTGCCCAACCGTGACTGGAGGGGCTTGAAACGAAACAATATGATGAACTGACCCTCGGACAATTGTTTTACCGATGGGGGGTTTGAGTTCATGCTACAGTGCAAATTTAATTGAAGGGTGAGTGGAAGGATGAGGTACTCTTCCACACAAAAGGGAGACTCTTAAAGCGGTAGAGGTGACAGGTCAGGCATCGCCACCCCCTCTACCATACCCAATGAGTAGGTCATACATTATCACCTCCACCCTGTGCGCTTTGATCCGTTCATCATTGGATTGGTGCCAAACTTGAACTTGAACTTGAACTTGGTCACATGGCTCCAGCCATCAATTTGGCCGCTCACTATCTTTGGCAGTAAAATAAATACTATTCACTGATGCCGAAGGTGGGCTGGAAGTATGAGCCCCTACCCTTCCAAAGTAAGGGGAGAGACTATTACAGAAGTAAGGGTGACAGGACAGGCATCGTCACTCCTTCAACCGTTCCCATAAGTACGGCATCATCACCTCCACCCCGGCTTTGCTCCATCACTGATGTTAAAGAGGGGCTGGCAGGACGACCTCCAGACGATGAAGGGCCTGCGTAATAAAGATTGTGGGGGTGAATCAGAGTAGGATCAATCAGAGTTCATAGTTTCAATAACTTCATATGACCTTTATTCAAATTCATTTTTTTTACAAAAACTGGCTACTATCCGTTGTTGTGATGGTCGTGATGGTTGTGGTAGTGATTGTGTTAGTTGTAGAAGTAGAAGGATGACCAGCAGAGGAGGAAGGGACTGCAGAAGAAATATTGTGGGGGGGAATAAAAAATAGGTAAGAGTTCTCAATAAGGAGCTCGTACCCCAAACCCACCTCAACATTGCAGTTTTAAAGGACGTTTTAAAGAGTGAACAACATGCATTACGTCAGCTGTCATGCAAGTACTCGTTCCAATATATGTTGTTCCAGGGTAATGTCACCTGCCACGCAAGTATAGTACAGCTGGCATACAAGTACAGTTCAGCTGGCATACAAGTACAGTACAGCTGGCATACAAGTACAGTACAGCTGGCATACAAGGACAGTACAGCTGGCATACAAGGACAGTACAGCTATCATACAAGTACAGTATAGCTGGCATACAAGGACAGTACAGCTTTCAAACAATTACAGTACAGCTGGCATACAAGTACAGTACAGCTGGCATACAATTACAGTGAAGCTGTCATACAAGTACATTAGAGCTGTTATACACATACAGTACAGCTGTCATACAAGTACAATACAGCTGGCATACAAGTATAGTGCAGCTGTCATACATGTACAGTACAGCTGGCATACATGTACAGGGCAGCTGTCATGCAAGAACAGTACAGCTGGCACACAAGGACAGTACAGCTATCATTCAAGTACTCGTCCAAATACATGTTGGAACTGGGCAACTGTGTTTGTTACCAGTTGAATATTGTAGGAATAGTATAACTGGTTGCAGTTGTGGTTGTGGTCGTGGTTATGGTTACGTTTGTGGGTGTGGTGGTAGTGGTGTTTGTGTTTGTGTTCGTATTATTGTTTTTGTTTGTGTTTGTCTTTTTGTTTGTGTTTGTGTTTGTGTCTGTGTCTGTCTTTGTCTTAATGTTTGTGTCTGTTTTTGTTTCTGAGTCTGTCTTTGTGGTGGTTGCCAGCTCATCCTCAACTCAACTGGAAGATTGTCAACTCACCCACCCTCACCACCACCATCACCAAGCCCCTACCCCCCCTCATCCTCACTACCACCACCACCACCAACAACAAGCCCCTGATGATGAGTTGTCTTGAGGTGAGATGTTGAGGTGATTGGTCAACTCACCTGGGAGATTGTCATCCATACCCTCAGCAATGGAAATATCCAGGTTCTATGCAGCGTCGCCTTTGACGCTACAAAATGGCGTAGAGTGATCGCGAGGGAGCGACAGCGGCAGGTGGCAATAGAAGCGAGTTAGTTACGAAACCGTTGGCTGGCGGTGTCATTGCAGTCAGATGGTCGGATGGATGCACGGCAAGTTTCGAGTACCAAAGTTCGGTGATCCCGACACCAGCCGGCAGTACGGTTAAATTGGAAACGGGTCCCGGGAAAAATTTGTTCTGGACCTCGGAGCTGATGCTCAACATGATATATCTGAACGGAAAGTCGCCCAAGGTTGTTGGGAAGGCTATGTGCTTAAAAGACGGCCAAAATGTTGCTCAGCGAGTTCAATCGAGTCCATGGTGTACAGTGGACGATAGATAACCCACCAAGGTCTCCTATCGAGGGGATGTCCACAGCATTCCGCAAGCTCCTGCGCTTCCGAGCGCACACCCTCCTCCTAATCTACTAATGGCAGATGCACGAGCGCCTCCTTGGGCAACTATCCTGCTATCTAGCGGTCTGTAGAGTTTTGCATGCAGCTCAAGATTTCGACCACCCTGGAAAATCTAGGGGCGAAGATCGAAGCTTTCTCGGACTGGGTGCGAATCAGGGATGCCCAGGCCACCCATATGGCTTTGAGGACTTTCTAGTATCATACAAATGCTTCAGATAGTTTGCGAAGCCAAAAAAACTGAGCGTGCATGGGGCCCGAACAAGAAAAGAAGAATCTGAGATGAACAGACATCCTGACCTGACATTACACGCGGGTGCTGTACTGCCAGGTCTGGAGATATTGCCGTGTGGATGGTCGGTCGGTCGGTCGGTCGGACGGACGGACAAATGGGTAAATACTAGGGTTAAGGGCCCCTGCGGTGGTTGGCCCAAGGGTTAGTAGGTTGAACTGAGCCAAAACAGGCGGACAGGCAGTTTGCAGAACCTAGGCAAGGGCAGCCATGTCGCGATCGGGAAGGGGAGGCGAGTCGAAGGTCGCAAGACGCAGAAAAAGAGAATGAGGCGCCACATTGGGCTTCCAGGAATTCGACATTAATTCCCTTCAATCATTCAGCGCTTGCATTAGTGCATTAGTGCTTCCGGAACAACAGCCGCCTCCGTGTTTAGCCATGTGCGCTGTCGGCAAGAAGAAGGTTATTGTTTTACCCAGCTTCGCACCTCGTCGCAGCTAAGGACTTCATTTCGACGAGCAACTGACTTTCCGACCATTCCAACCGACTGGTCGCCCATCTCTTGCTGAATGTTCAACACTTCTGACAGGCAATCCTATCATCATCAGTATATATAAAGTTGGGCGTCCGAGGTTTAGCGCGTGCCCGGCGCGTGGTCGGCGCCTTTTGGCCTAGCCGCTTGGGGTTTTGGTTCCATATCTTGCCGACCTGTCGCCCAGGTGGCAGCGAGCGAGTCTGGGATCTCGATTTTTCGGCGCCACAGGAACGATTGCCTCTTAGCCGTCCACCCATCCACCCACCCGTCCAAGGTTACCCGGCCGGTGTCGTTTTCGACTCCTTCTCACTGCTCCTCCGTGAAATTCTCTTGCATTTCCTGAGCCTAGCCGTTCTGATACGCGAAATTTCCTTCGCACTTCTGCTATTTTCGGTGCTCGCTGCCTGAGTCCCTCGATATTCAACGGTGTAGCCTCCCTTTGTCCATCTGCCCAAACTCTTTCCCACACATTTCGCTGCCACTGCCAATAACTTCGCATGCAGCTCCCCCCATCGCAGCATTCCGTTGGCCTTCTCCTGCACTCTCACGCACTCCTGCCAGCTCGCTGGCTGCCTTTCGCTGACGTGGCCAGGGGAGCCGTTTCGAAGTTACCCGTTTCGGAGTTACCCGTCTCGGATCTCGATTTTCCGAGACCTGTCGCTGACGTGGCCACGGGGGTGGTCCTCCCGTCGGTACGACGGGCTCAGATGCTAGCCATTTTGGCCCAGGAACGCCTGCAGGCACTTGGGTCTTTGGTTTCATATTTTGCTGACCTGTCGCCCAGGCGGCAGCGATTCTCGGATCTCGATTTTCCGAGACCTGTCGCTGACGTGGCCACGGGGGTGGTATATATAAAGTTGGGCGTCCAAGGTTTAGCGCGTGCCCGGCGCGTGGTCGGTGCCTTTTGCCCTAGCCGCTTGGGGTTTTGGTTCCAGATCTTGCCGACCTGTCGCCCAGGTGGCAGCCAGTCTGGGATCTCGAATTCTCTGCGCAGCCACAGGAACGATTGCCTGTCTGCCGACCACCCACCTGCACCCGCCCCCGTCCAAGGTTACCCGGCTTGGTGCGCTGCTTTGCACTGCATTTCCTGAGCCTAGCCGTTATGATACGCGAATTTTCCTACGCACTTCAGCTATTTTCGGCGCTCACTGCCTGAGTCCCCCTATATTCAACGGTGTAGCCTCTCTTTGTTCATCTGCCCAAACTCTTTCCCACAATTTTCGCTGCCCCTGTCAATAACTTCGCATGCAACTCCCCCCGTCGCAGCATTCCCTTGGCCTTCTCCTGCGCTCTCACGCACTCTTGCCCGCTCACTGACTGCCATTCGCTGAAGTGGCCAGGTGCAATGGTTTCAGGATAACCCGTTACGGAGTAACCCGTTTTCGGATCTCGATTTTCCGACACCTGTCGCTGACGTGGCCACGGGGGTGGTCCGCCCGTCGGTACGACGGTCTCAGATGCTAGTCTTATTATATAAAGTAGCATGTCAGGGGTTTAACCGCTTTTGGCTCAGGCAGTTGGGCTTTTGGTTTCATATCTTGCCGACCAGTCGCCCAGGTGGCAGCGAGTCTCGGGTCTCGATTTTTCGAGACCTGTCGCTGACGTGGCCACGGGGGTGGTCCTCCCGTTGGGACGACGGGCTCAGATGCTAGTCCTATTTATAATGGTTGCAGGTAGTAAGAGCGTCCGAGGTTTAGCGCGTGCCCGGCGCGTGGTCGACCCCTTTTGGCCTGGCCGCTTGGGGTTTTGGTTCCATATCTTGCCGACCTGTCGCCCAGGTGGCAGCGAGCGAGTCTGGGATCTCGATTTTTCGGCGCCACAGGAACGATTGCCTCTTAGCCGTCCACCCATCCACCCACCCGTCCAAGGTTACCCGGCCGGTGTCGTTTTCGACTCCTTCTCACTGCTCCTCCGTGAAATTCTCTTGCATTTCCTGAGCCTAGCCGTTCTGATACGCAAATTTTCCTTCGCACTTCTGCTATTTTCGGTGCTCGCTGCCTGAGTCCCTCGATATTCAACGGTGTAGCCTCCCTTTGTCCATCTGCCCAAACTCTTTCCCACACATTTCGCTGCCACTGCCAATAACTTCGCATGCAGCTCCCCCCGTCGCAGCATTCCGTTGGCCTTCTCCTGCACTCTCACGCACTCCTGCCAGCTCGCTGGCTGCCTTTCGCTGACGTGGCCAGGGGAGCCGTTTCGAAGTTACCCGTTTCGGAGTTACCCGTCTCGGATCTCGATTTTCCGAGACCTGTTGCTGACGTGGCCACGGGGGTGGTCCTCCCGTCGGTACGACGGGCTCAGATGCTAGTCTTATTATATAAAGTAGAGCGATAGTAGGTTGTCAGGGGTTTAGCCGTTTTTGGCCCAGGCAGTTGGCTTTTGGTTTCAGTGGTCTCGGATCTCGATTCTCCGTGACCTATCGCTGACATGGCCACAGGGGTGGTCCGCCCGTCGGTACGACGAGCTCGGATGCTTGTCACAGCTTGTTTCCAACTGGTTGGGGGTCCTGTTAAGGATTGTGTTTCGGAGTGTTTAGACTCGACCTCTAACCGGGCCTTAACTTTCGGGAAGATGGTTGGAAACGTTCCACCAGTTAAACAGTCTTTTGCACCTGACCATGTCAGTTCAAAATGGGTCAACGTGGCAAATGCGCTCTGCAGCACTCCCTCGCGATTCAGACGCTGATTTCAGCGTTTATTCCACTTCTGGCCGCTGCTGGTTGCCTCAGGAAGATCAGTCGAAAATTGCGTGGCAGGGACGGTGCACTGCTGCTGCGAATCCATCTTAGAAAAACTGTGCGATCAATGATGAGTGTCCGAGAAAGAAAGAAGGATGCGGGACTCCAAAGCAGCGTGATTTTTAAGAGGCGCGCTCCAACTTCGTGACGTCACCATATCTCATTCATCAACCGAACTTAACCGCCCCTTAACTTTCTTTAATGGCGGGGGGGGTGCGCCATTGCACTAACCGGGACGGTTGGTCTTTAACCGGACCTTAACTTTTCGTGTTTCCGACCAAACACCGGTTAGCGCCGAAAATAACGACTTTAACCGCCGCTTAACCGGACCCTTAACTGGTTGGAAACAAGCTGTCAGTATATATAAAGTTGGGCGTGGAGGGTATAGCGCGTGCCCGGCGCGTGGTCGGCGCCTTCTGGCCTAGAAACTTGGGGTTTTGGTTCCATATCTTGCCGACCTGTCGCCCAGGTGGCAGCCAGTCTGGGATCTCGATTTCTCAGCGCAGCCACAGGAACGATTGCCTGTCTGCCGTCCACCCATCCACCCACCCGTCCAAGGTTACCCGGCTTGGTGCCCGAATTTTCCTGCGACCTCTTCACCCCGTGCGCCGCTTTGCGCTGCTCTATCTTGAAGCCGGTGTCGTTTTTGACTCCTTCCCGCTGCTCTTCTGTGAAATTCTCTTGCATTTCCTGGCCCAGCCGTTCTGATACCCGAATTTTCCTTCGCACTTCTGCTATTTTCGGTGCTCGCTGCCTGAACCGCCCGATATTCAACGGTGTAGCCTCCCTTTGTCCATCTGCCCAAACTCTTTCCCCCAAATTTCGCTGCCACTGCCAATAACTTCGCATGCAGCTCCCCCCGTCGCAGCATTCCCCCGGGTGGCAGCGATTCTCGAATCTCGATTTTCCGACACCTGTCGCTGACGTGGCCATGGGGGTGGTCCTCCCGTCGGTACGACGGGCTCAGATGCTAGTCATCAGTATATATAAAGTTTGGCGTCCGAGGTTTAGCGCGTGCGCGGCGCGGGTTCGCCCCCTTTTGGCCTAGCCACTTGGGGTTTTGGTTCCATATCTTGCCGACCTGTCGCCCAGGTGGCAGCCAGTCTGGGATCTCGATTTCTCGGCGCAGCCACAGGAACGATTGCCTCTCTGCCGTCCACCCACAAGCACCCGCACCCGTCCAAGGTTACCCGGCTTGGTGCGCTGCTTTGCACTGCTCAAATGAAGCCGGTGTCGTTTTTGACTCCTTCTCACTGCTCCTCTGTGAAATTCTCTTTCATTTCCTGAGTCAAGCGGTTGTGATACGCGAATTTCCCTGCTCACTTCTGCTATTTTCGGTGCTCGCTTCCCACACATTTCGCATGCAGCTCACCCCGTCGCAGCATTCCCTTGGCCTTCTCCTGCGCTCTCATGCACTCTTGCCCGCTCGCTGATTGCCATTCGCTGACGTGGCCAGGGGCAGTGGTTTCGGAATAACCCGTTTCGGAGTCACCCGTTTTCGGATCTCGATTTTCCGAGACCTGTCGCTGACGTGGCCACGAGGGTCGAGACCTGTCGCTGACGTGGCCACGGGGGTGGTCCTCCTGTCGGCTGCTAGTCAGTATATATAAAGTTGGGCGTCCGAGGTTTAGCGCGTGCCCGGCGCGTGGTAGGCGCCTTTTGGCCTAGCCGCTTGGGGTTTTGGTTCCATATCTTGCCGACCTGTTTCCCAGGTGGCAGCCAGTCTGGGATCTCGATTTCTCGGCGCAGCCACAGGAACGATTGCCTGTCTGCCGACCACCCATCCACCCACCCGTCCAAGGTTACCCGGCCGGTGTCGTTTTCGACTCCTTCTCACTGCTCCTCCGTGAAATTCTCTTGCATTTCCTGAGCCTAGCCGTTCTGATACCCGAATTTTCCTTCGCACTTCTGCTATTTTCGGTGCTCGCTGCCTGAGCCCCTCGATATTCAACGGTGTAGCCTCCCTTTGTCCATCTGCCCAAACTCTTTCCCACAAATTTCGCTGCCACTGCCAATAACTTCGCATGCAACTCCCCCCGTCGCAGCATTCCCTTGGCTTTCTCATGCGCTCTCGCGCACTCTTGCCCGCTCACTCACTGACTGCCATTCGCTGAAGTGGCCAGGGGCAGTGGTTTCAGGATAACTCGTTACGGAGTAACCCGTTTTTGGATCTCGATTTTCCGACACCTGTCGCTGACGTGGCCACGGGGGTCGAGACCTGTCGCTGACGTGGCCACGGGGGTGGTCCACCCGTCGGTACGACGGGCTCAGATGCTAGTCCTATACATAATAGCGCTCTGTCGAGGGTACAGCGCGTGCCCGGCGCGTGTTCGGCGCCTTTTGGCCTAGCCACTTGGGGTTTTGGTTCCATATCTTGCTGACCTGTCGCCCAGGTGGCAGCGAGTCTGGGATCTCGATTTCTCGGCGCAGCCACAGGAACGATTGGCCTCCTGCCGTCCAGTGTCCACCCACCCACACCTGTCCAAGGTTACCCGGCTTGAGTGGTGCCCGAATTTTCCTGCGCCGACCTGTTCCCCCCCTGCGCTGCTTCGTCCTGCTCTAATGAACCCGGCGTTGTTTTCAACTCCTTCTCACTGCTCTTCTGTGAATTTCTCTTGCATTTCCTGGGCCAAGCCGTTATGATACGCGAATTTTCCTTCGCACTTCAGCTATTTTCGGTGCTCGCTGCCTCAATCGCCCTCTATTCAACGGTGTAGCCTCCCTTTGTTCATCTGCCCAAACTCTTTCCCACAATTTTCGCTGCCCCTGTCAATAACTTCGCATACAGCTCCCCCCGTCGCAGCATTCCCTTGGCCTTCTCCTGCGCTCTCACAGACTCTTGCCCGCTCGCTGACTGCCTTTCGCTGACGTGGCCAGGGGCAGTGGTTTCGGAATGCCCCGTTTCGGAGTTACCAGGTTTCGGATCTCGATTTTCCGAGACCTGTCGCTGACGTGGCCACGGGGGTGGTCCTCCCGTCGGTACGACGAGCTCAGATGCTAGTCTTAGGGCCTGTTTCCACATGAGTTAGGAAAGTCATAGTTCCGGTACACCGGCAATACAGAATCGAAGCGCAGTTATGATAACTTTCCGTAAAACGGCATGTGGAATCACGAGCCCAGTTATCTCCGGACAGCCTGGACAACCAACAAATGTCCAACCAGCTCTCTAATTCGTTCAGCTGGAATTGTTCTTTCCTCTTTCCTCCTTCGCACGTCGTCTCGAAAATGCAAGACAACTTCAACTTATTTCTGCAACTGTCAAATTGAAGGATGATGCAAAGGCCGGAAGGCACTGATCAAGGAATAGCAAGCACGCAGGTGTCTATGCAGGTCTATGCAGTGGACTCGCCTGACTTGCGCTCGCTGCCGGGACGATGAAAGGATTGAAGGCTGATCTGGCGGGTTCCGGAACTATCGGCAGGCCCCAGTTCCAGCGTTTTCCATGTTTGCGAGCCCGCTGCGAATGCTCGGGGTGATTAAAATTAAACTCTATTGTAATCAAGCCTAATCCCGAGGCTAATCTGCAGATATCCAAACAGCGCGCAGCTTTCAAAAAACCATTGACGTGGCACCTCCGGATCCTACGTGGCACATAACTGCGAGCGTAGTTATCATAACGGAGCCCCCCCACCTCCGTTCCATAACCACGCTCGCAGTTAAGGGTTTAGCCAGAAGATTTACCCTAAACTGCGCTGGCATTCGAGTGTTTCCGACTGTTATGCAAGTTATGACTAATAACTGCGCTCATAACTCATGTGGAAACAGGCCCTTATTATAATGGCGCGTTGTCCGTGATATGGTTTGGCCTTTTTGGCCCAGGCAGTTGGGCTTATGGTTTCAGTGGTTTCGGATCTCGATATTCCGGAGCCACAGGAACGATTGCCTCCTGCCGTCCACCCACCCGCACCCGTCCAGGGTTAGCCGGCTTGGTGCCCGAATTTTTCGGCGCAGGAAAATTGGTGGTCGACACCTGTCGCTGACGTGGCCACGGGGGTCCTCTCGTCGGTACGACGGGCTCGGATGCTAGTATAACTAACAATCTCATTCGCTCTCTGTGAGTTTCAACCGGCCCAACCCCTTGCTTGATAAGTTTTGGCATTTTCGACAATTTTCAACAATTTCCGGCAATTATCTCAGGTCCTATCGCATAGGTCAGCGCCTTCGGGCCGACCAACTCACCTGGAAGATTGTCACCCATACCCTCAGCCATGGAAATGTCCAGGTTCTCCTCCTCGGAGGCTTTGTAAACACCAGCTGGGGGCGAGGGGGTAGCAGTAGTGTCAGGAGCACCAGTGCGAACGACACCATATGGTGACAGAGCATCTTTTCCCCTGGGGTCGTTGACTGGTGCAGGGGGAGCACCTGGCTTTGAGGGGGACCTGTTCCGTTCTGCAGACTGGTAGGGGGTGCTGTCCTCGCTTGCCATCATGGCTTGGTTTTCACGGTCTGTAGGGCCTTTACCAGAGGGCTGGCGACTGGAGGCACGTATGGGAGGGGGGATTCCATCCGGTAGCGATTCTCGTGATTGGGTACCTGGATGGAGAGTGGATCCTGTATACTTTGATAGAATCAAACAAAGTTTCTTGTTCTAATATCCTACCAAAATATAGCTGGTTTGCTAATGGGTTAGAAAATTAGAAAATTAGAAAAACAATCAAATCAAGGATTCGAGGAAGAAAGCATCGCCCTATCCTACCAATATATATATATATATATATATATATATATATATATATATATATATATATATATATATATATATATATCCTATCCTACCAATATATATATATATATATATATATATATATCCATAGGTGCCTAAGTAAGACCTGAGTGATACGGATGGATTGAGCCTATGCCCTCAAGTCCAAAAACAAAGATTATTTGCTAATAAGTTGCCCAACCACATCAGTTCAACACACAAATACTCGGATTTGGGTTTTCTCAAATGGTGGGGACCAGGTCAAGTGAAACATGCTAATTTGTTACTATGGGGTTCCCTAAGTCGATACGGGTTTTACGTAGGAAGTGATACGGAGCCTATCGCGACCGAAACAAGCCATTTAAAAAGAGCACTGGGTACAAATGTTGTGTAACGTCTTTCCCTACCAGTAGTTATTACGGAAAGCCTTGGAAGGCAGTACACAGGCAATACAGTTGAGTATGGACCCCCGAAACACTGATTATTTACATTTCGTGGGTGTCCTAAGTCTAGGTCAGAGTTGCACAGCCTCAATTGAAACATTTTGGGCCTCGTTTTTGCTCTATATTAAGATGTAGCGTGCAGAACAACTTTTTCTTATTTTTCGAAAATTCAAAATTCAAAATTCAAATATGTTTTGAAAATAAATTCGAAAAACAAACTTTTTTTTTAATTTGTCTTCAAACATCCACATCTGAACTCAGTTTTTGATTTGGGGTAGATCATTGAAAACACAACCTAACCCTGAGCCATGGTGTGGTAGGCCACAGGGAGGTGAAATCTTGAGATGTACAGCTATTTCAGTAGATTCCGGGGCCAAGGCTGAAGCGCAGCCTCCGACCTTGTAATAGGGGTTCGATAAGCCTTTCGTCCCGAAGTACCTTTCTTCAAAATAGCTCGCGCGGCCTCGTATCTGACGCGATCTGGATTTGTATCACTAATTATCGCACATCTGATGTACTGCCACCGGCCTGCCGAACAAGGCTGCTCGCGACCAGATGCGAACGAGCACAAAAAGTAGCTGCGCGCATAGCTGACACCGTCGCGAACAATATGAGCCTGGCAGAATTCGATTCCGAGCAGTTTGGGCCATGTACGGCTCTGTATCACATTCTTGTATCGACTTAGGGCGTTTTCGGACTTAGGCACCTATGGATATATATATATATATATATATGTATATATATATATATATATATATATATATACATATATATATGACGTTTTATGAACTTTATGCATATGTTTTTTTACAAAACCTGGGCACTAGTACAAAAGACATGCATTTATGCTGCCACATTTCAATAGTGTTTTTGAGCACTTGAACGATGAAATATTTGGTGTGGTGGTGGTTGTGATGGCAGTGATAGTGATATTGTTAATTGTAGATGTAGAAGTCTGGAAGGGATTCTCGTGCTTGGGTACTTGGGAGTAGAGTGGATAAAGTTTATTTGGATGATAATGCTTTGATTTGAATGGATAATGATCCTGATGAAGACTGCAAGCAGCCTTAAAGGCTGGATCCATGTAACCAATTTACATTTAAATTTAAATTCCAAACACAAGTTCAAGTTCAAGCTCAAGCTCAAGTACCTGGGAGGATCACGTCCTCTGGCCTGCCTGTCTCAACGCCACTTGGCCGCCCTTGAGGGAGGGGAGAGGCTGGCCTAGGCCCCCCAGTTCCACTTGTCTGCCCTTGAGGTAGGGGAGAAGTTGGCCTAGGCCCCCCAGTTCCACTTGTCTGCCCTTGAGGTAGAGGAGAGGTTGGCCTAGGCCCCCCAGTTCCACTTGTCCGGGCTGGAGGGGTGGGAGAGGTTGGCCTAGGGCCCCCAGACCCACCCACCCTCCCAGAGGGGTCGTCTCCCCGGGGGTTTAGGAATGGCTGTTGAGAGCTGCTGGTGTGTGTCCCAGTCATGCTGTGATCACCATCCCTGCGTAGGCCACAAGTATTTTGTTTGGATATAACGGTATACTTGCCTTTCCTGCCTTTCCTGTTTTTAAGGTTGGATAGCTTTATCCATAAATGATAGGGGGGGTTACATTTATTCTGTTTTAGCACATAATAATATCACACAGCAAAATAACTTAAAAGTGTGAACAGCTATTCTTTTTATAATAGTATGCATTGTTTGATAAATGGAGGTTCTATGAAGAAGATAGCAAAAAACAAATAGCAAAGAAAATAGTACCTAACATTCACATTACGATGAGCATCCCTGTGATGATGAGCATCCCTGTGTATTCATCAGTGTGTTTGGACTAGTTTCAATTTGTGTCTTATAAATTTAAGTTAAATCACCTGCATAGCACAAACTTTGGCCTCCCATTGTTAACACTTTGTTCGGTTTCAGTTAACCAGTGTTTATTTTGTTTTATTTGGATACGCCTTCACCGGCTAGACAGAAAACACACACTCACTCACACACACACCTACCCCCCCCACACACACACCCACCCCCCCACACACACCCACTCACCCCCCACACACACCTAGACACACACACACTCACCTGAGATGCCCATCCCTGTAATGGTGAGAATCATGTTGGGGGTCTTGGTGACGGGGGGAGGGCACACTCGATTGCTCTTGGCTGCTGTTCGAACCACTGGGGCCTGCCTGGCCTAAGCTTCCGCCAGTAGTGCCCATGTGAGCGGTACCACCGCCAGAGACCCGGTGCTCTGGTCCTGGTCTTGGAGATGATCGGGTGTTGGTGTTGCTGTCTTGCAAGAAGGGGGGGATTTGCCCAATAGGGGGGTAGGGATTTGAGTCACCTGGGGGGTAGGGGGGGCTGCATCCAACAGGGGGGTAGGGGGCAGACTCACTAGGGGGATAGGGTGAGTGCCTCTCGGCGGGATAGGGTGTGGTTTTGCCAGGCTGGCTGCTTGGAGGGCCAAGGGGTTCTGGAGCTTGTGAGGGGTTCTGGCTCGAATGCGGATCTATACCACCACTTCCAAACCCACCAGCGCCCTCTGGCAGCCTGGCACCCCCTGTCTCTGCTCCCAAGCCATGACCCTGGGGGGGTGCTCGGTCATGGTTTAAACCCCGAGGTGAAACCTGGACGGCCCCCAGCTCAGCCCCTAAACCATGAACCTGGTCCTGAGGAGGGTTTGGACCTCCAGGAAAGTTCCCCATGTCTATGTCTTGAACTCCCATGTCTCTGTCCTGAGTCCCCCTGCCTCTGTCCTGAGCCCCCCCAAGCACAGCGCCCAACCCATGACCCTGTTGGGTAGGAGTAGCAGCCAGGTCAGAATGCAAGCCCTGACCTGAACCCTGAACAGCCCCCAGCTCAGCGCCCAAACCGTGAGTCTGATGCTGCTTCTGATCTGTCAGAGTTGGGAGGCCTTGAGGGTGTGCGTTCATTGCTCCCCTTGCTCTTCTCTCTACTTCATCTGCTTCCCTTGCTTCCTTTTCCATCCTCGCTGCTTCTTGAGCAGTCTCCTTTGCCAGTCTGGCTGTCTCACGAGCCTCTTCTTTCTTTTCACGCCCTGCTTCATAGTGGCCTTCTCGAATTAGGACGGTGCTCCACTGGCGAGAGACTTCAGGGCGGGAAATCAATTCAGCCTGTATGGCAAAGAATGGTGTGTGTGTGTGGGGGGTGGGGTGGGTGGGGGGAGGGGGGGTAAACACATGCATGCACATACACACACACATAAACACATGTACACACATACACATATACATATATACACACACACCTGCACGCACATGCACACATACACATAAACACACCCACCTGAGTTCCAATGCTCTGTACCCCCGGCAGCATGGCACTTGTCTTGGAGCTCAGGGTTGACTTCAGGAGTGGAGGAGCAGATGGAACAAGTGATGGCGCCATGTCTGTCATACTTGCAGCACCGGCTGCAAACCTGCTCAGGGGGATGATGAGGGGCATGGAGTGAGGGGGAGGGGGGGGGGGAGAAGGTGAGAGGCGTGGTTGGGATGAGGGGGTGAGGGGGGGGGGTGCGATGAGGGAGGGAGGGGCGTGTGTGGGATGAGGGGTGAGAGGCATGGATGGGATGAGGGGGTGAGGGGCGTGGGTGGGACGAGGTGGTGAGGGGTGTGGGTGGGATGAGGGGGTGAGGGGTGTGGTTGGGATGAGGGGGTGAGGGGCGTGGTTGGGATGAGGGGTGAGGGGCGTGGGTGGGATGAGGTGCGTGGGTGGGATGAGGGGTGAGGGGCATGGGTGGGATGAGGGGTAAGGGGCATGGGTGGGATGAGGGGGTGAGGGGCGTGTGTGGGATGAGGGGGTGAGGGGCATGGGTGGGATGAGGGGGTGAGGGGCGTGTGTGGGATGAGGGGGTGAGGGGTATGGGTGGGATAAGGGGTGAGGTGCGTGGGTGGGATGAGGTGCGTGGGTGGGATGAGGGGGTGAGTGGCGTGTGTGGGATGAGGGGGTGAAGGGCATGGGTGGGATGAGGGGGTGAGGGGCATGGGTGAGATGAGGGGGTGAGGGGCATGGGTGGGATAAGGGGGGGGGGGGGGGGCGTGTGTGGGATGAGGGGATGAGTGGCGCGTGTGGAATGAGGGGATGAGGTTTGTGTGTGGGATGAGGGGGTGAGTGGCGTGTGTGGGATGAGGGGGTGAAGGGCATGGGTGGGATGAGGGGGTGAGGGGCATGGGTGAGATGAGGGGGTGAGGGGCGTGGGTGCAATGAGGGGAGGAGGGGAATGGTTGGAATGAGGAGAGGAGGGGTATAGGTGAGAATGTATATGCTATTATTGGTGCTTGTGTGGATGATGGGGAGTGAGAATGTATATGCCAGTGGTACTTGTGGGGATGATGGGGGGAGAGAGTCACAAGGTCTGAGCCAATGGTGCTCATGTAGATGATGGTAAGCAAATGTGCAGCTGCCTAAAAGCTTGTAGTTGTATTAGGAAGCTGCCTAGAAGCTGCTGCTTGTAGCAGAAATGAACATGTGGTTGTGTGACTGTATCACATGAGGTCCCCATATATGGTATATATGGTAAGCAGTAGAGCAATACAGGCGGTACTTACTTTGGGAGTGTCAAGAGGGTGGAAGCATGCTCCTCAGCAATATGAGTCATGAGTGTGGTTCATATGCGTAAGCAGTACAGCAATACAGGCGGTACTCACTTTGAGAGAGTCAAGAGGGTAGAAGCATGCTCCTCAGCAATATGAGTCATGAGTGTGGTTCATATGGGTAAGCAGTACAGCAATACAGGCGGTGCTTACTTTGAGAGTGTCAAGAGGGTAGAAGCATGCTCCTCAGCAATATGAGTCATGAGTGTGGTTCATATGGGTAAGCAGTACAGCAATACAGGCGGTACTTACTTTGAGAGTGTCAAGAGGGTAGAAGCATGCTCCTCAGCAATATGAGTCATGAGGGTGAGCGCATCACCACCAGGAGACTTTGAGCATAGAGGGCATGCGCCTCGTGACGTGCTTTCCATGGAGGCAGCTGCCATGAGAGAGGGAGTAGGAAAGCTTTTAGCAACAACAAAAAATGTTTTATTTTTCCTCAGGCTTTGCATGAAGGCAGCTCCCATGAGATAGAAAGAAGGTAAGTTTTAGAATTTTCTTTTTTCTTTTTTCCTTTTCCATTTATTTTTCTTCTTTTTATTTTCTTCTTCTTCTTCAGGCTTTATATGGAGGCAGATTCCATAAGAGGGACAGAAGGTAAGAATTAAGCATTTTCTTTTTTCTTTTTCTTTTTCCATTTCTTTTTCTTCTTTTTATCTTATTCTTCAGGCTTTATATGGAGGTAGCTGCCAGGAGATAGAAAGAAGGTAAGTTTTTAGCATTTTCTTTTTTCTTTTTCCATTTCTTGTTCTTCTTTTCATTGTTTTCTTCTTCTTCAGGCTTTACATGGAGGCAGATGCCACGGGAAAGGAGGATAAGAAGTATTTAGTTATTGAGCAAGTTGCAAATCCGAATAAATTCTCTCCCTATTATCTTATTTATATACAGGTATATTAATTAGACTACATAATAACATAATAATAACATAATAATAATAGGACTCAACATTACAATAATACCTCTCATTGTTTGTATCCTTCTTCATGTGCAAATTATTATTTTTATTGTTTTTGTATTTTTTGTATTCTTGTTCTTGTTGGCGGCTGCTGCGATGAGAGAGGAAGATGGTAAGTTGAAGCACTTTATTTTTTCCTTTTCCCTTTCTTTTCCCCTGTATTTTTTATTTGTCTTCTTCTTCTTCTCTTCTTCTTCTTCTTCTTCTTCTTCCTCTTCAGGCAACACACACACACTTTCATAGGCAGAATAAAACAGGGTAAGCAGTGCAACACACGCCTTAAACAGATATTCTTTCATACACAGATTACATTACATGTTAAAGTCTACTTGACACCGCGAGGGTGTATGAGACTCTGTGATTTAAACAAAAAGAATTGCACCCACAATGCAAAAAAAAACCATTACATCAGGGGTGTGTCGAGGTCAAACAAACCAAACTCCCAACCACCGTTTTGGTGGCGTAGGTATTAAACCCCCTAGAGCAGGACCCAGATCTCAACCACAGATGAGTGGTTCCCAAGGTGCTCCGGTAGATAAGACTTTTCCTAATCATCAGTGCATACATACATACGGTACAACACTTACCAGCCAGCATATATTCTCAGTTTTTTTTTATGACAACGAGCGTTGCACTGCATGCTGCAGATGGTGGCTACTCAGCTTTCCTGAAATCAGGCGTGAGTAGCCCAAGTAGCTACACAAGCTTGCCTACAGAAATCTGAAATAAAACACTGTATATTCTGAGTGCAGCTCTCTGAGGGCTACAACATGTGCATGTGCATTTGCATGTGCAAGTCAATCACTTTGGCCTTTTCTTTCTTTTATTAAAACAAATGACCTTCCATCACCAAAATGCTCTCTCATGAGCCGAAAAACAAATGTACAAAACTCCAAGTGACTCCACAAGGTGGTGGAAGGCCTGGGAGAGGATTAGAATGAGTGTAATTTATATTTAACACAGACCTAGCCTACTGCAACATGCACACAGGCATGCACGCATACATACACTCATGCACACAGGCATGCACGCATACATACACACATGCACACACACATGCAAGCATACATACACACATGCACACACACATGCACGCATAATTACACACATGCACACACACATGCACGCATACATACACACATGCACACACACATGCACGCATACATACACACATGCACGCATACATACACACATGCACACACACATGCACGCATACATACACACATGCACACACACATGCACGCATACATACACACATGCACACACACATGCACGCATACATACACACATGCACACACACATGCACGCATACATACACACAAGCACGCATACATACACACATGCGCACACACATGCACGCATACATACACACATGCACACACACATGCAACCATACATATACACATGCACACACGCATGCACGCATACATACACACATGCACACACACATGCACGCATACATACACACATGCACGCATACATACACAGATGCACACACACATGCACGCATACATACACACATGCACACACACATGCACGCATACATACACACATGCACACACACATGCACGCATACATACACACATGCACACACACATGCACGCATACATACACACATGCACATACGCATGCTCGCATACATACACACATGCACAAACACATGCACGCATACATACACACATGCACACACACATGCACCATAATACACAACAATGCACACACACATGCACGCATACTCACACACACCATAAATACACACATACATACACACATGTTCACACACATGCACGCATACATACACACTGATACAACACTGCACACACGCATGCACGCATACTATACACATGCACACACACATGCACGCATACATACATGCACACACATGCACGCATACATACACACATCACACACATGCCCACGCATACAACATGGCACAGACACATGCACACACACATGCACGCATAACATAACACACACATACACACATGCACACCCATGCACCATAACACACATGCAACGCACCTACGCACAAATCACGGCATACATACACAACCATGCACACACGCATGCACGCATACATAACACATGCACACACACATGCACACATACATACACACATGCACACACATGCATGGCATACAGTACACACATGCACACACATGCATGACGTCATACTTACACACAGCACACACACATGCACGCATACATACACACACATGCACACAATGCACGCATACATACACACATGCACACAGAGCACATGCACGCATAATACACACATGCACACCACTGCAGCGCAACCACATGACACAATTGTACAGCACATACCATAGCACGCATACATACACACATGCACACACGTACATACACAATGCACCACACATGCACGCATACATACACACAATGCACTACACATGCACTATACATACACACATGCACACAGGCACGCATCATACAAATGCACATCCACAACATACAGCACGCATAACATATATGCACAACACATGCATACATACACACATGCATAGCACGCATACATACACAATGCACACACGCATGCACGCATACATACACACAGGTAAACACACATTGACGTAATCACATACACACATGCACAGAACATTACATATCACACTATGCACATCACACCACATACGCATACATCAAAGACACAGTCACACTACACGTAACATACTCATGCACACACACATGCACTGCGATACATAATCAGCACATTGCACACATACACATGCCCGCATACATATCACAAATGCACATTACACATGCAAGCATACACCTACACATGACAAATCAGCTACATATACAATGCAGCACAACATGCACGATCAATAACTATGCATCGACACATTGCACGATTACATACACACATGCGACTAACGCATATAATTAATACACTGATTGCAACAACAACTACAAAGCATAGATTACCAATGCATCACACGCGCATACAAACATGCACCACTAGTCTCAATGCACACATACATACAGCACATATGCACCACAATGACGCTACATACTCACATGCACACACCATCGCACGACATAATACACAGCTGCATCAACATGCCACGAATAAATACTAACACACACGACACATGCATCGCATACATAACACATGCACACACACATCACGCATCATGCACAGTGCTGCACATACACTGAGCAATAATACACACATGCACCACACGGCATGCATCGATACATACATTAATGCACACCACTACATACTACACTTCACAACGATGCACCATACATACACATTCTATACAAGGCATGCATGATACATAAAAGCCATGCACCACACATGCACGATACATTAGCATACATCACACACCATGCACGCATAATAACAGATGCACACACCATCTTGCACAGCATAATCATAACACATCATGCACAAACGCATTACGTCACATTCACACTCGTATCTCGGGATACAGTACACACATGCAACACCAGACCATCCGTAATACACATTGCAACAGCACGGGGCATGCATGGATACATACCACATGCAACAGTCCACGCTCAATCACACATAACACACACCATGCTATACAATTACAGGGACAAAGCACCAGACAACTGTAGCATCTAACATTGAACACCGCCGCGCATACATACACATCACAACACAATTCATACACACTGCACAATGAATGGCACGTCATACATACAACGTCATCCACGTACTGCGCCATAACTACCATGCACACAAACATGCACGCATACTACCATGCACACTACGCATGCACCTCATATACATACACACATGTTGCACCACACGCATGCACGCATACATACACACATGCACACACGGCATTACATACACACATGCCACACACGCATGCACGCATACATACACACATTGCACACACACATGCAGCGATACATACACACATGCACACACGCATGCACGCATACATTACACACATCGCACACACGCATACATACACACATTCACCACACGCATGCACGCATACATAACACACATGCAAACATCACAATGCACGCATACATACACACATTGCCACACACGCTTGCACGCATAACATACACCATGCACACACACATTGCACGCATTTACATTACACACATGCCACACACGCATGCACGCATACATACACACATGCACACACCATACATACACCCACATGCACACACGCATGCACGCATAACAATACAAACATGCAAACACACATGCACGATACATACACACTATGCACACACGGCATGCACGCATAACATACACACATTGCACACACGCATGCACGCATACATACACACATGCACACACGCATGCACGCTACATACACACACACATGCACGCTACATACACACATGCACAGACGCATTGCACCATACATACACACATGCCACACGCATGCACGCATACATACACACATGCACACACACATTGCAGGCATACATACAAACATTGCACATATTACACATGCACGCATACATCACACATGCACACACGCATGCACGGCATTACAATCACACATGCACACACACATACATACACCACATGCACACACGCATGCAGGCATACATACACACATGCAACACCGCATGCACGCCACACATACACACATGCACACACGCATGCACGCATACATACACACATGCACACACGCATTGCACGCATACATACACACATGCACACACGCATACATACACACACGCATGACGCATACTACACACAATGCACACAACACATGCACGCATTACATACACACATTGGCACACACGCATGACGCATACATACACACATGCAAACACGCATACTTACACACATGCACACACGCATGACGCATACATAACCACATGCACACACGCATGCAACGCATAACATACACACATGCAACACGCATGCACGCATAACATACACACATGCACACACGATGCACGCATACATTAACACATGCACACACGCATACATACACACACGCTATGCACGCATACATACACACATGCAACACACTGCACGCATTACCATACACACATGCACAACGCATGCACGCTACATACACACATGCACACACGCATACATACACACATGCACACACGCATGCACGCATACATACAAACATGCACACATGCACACACGCTACATTACACACTTGCATCACACGCATGCACGCATTACATACTCACCATGCACAACACGCATTGCACGCATAATACCAACACATGCACACACCGCATGCACGCTACATACACACATTGCACACACGCTACATACACACATTGCACACAGCATGCACGCAAACATACAACACATGCACACACGCATGCACGCATACATACCACACACGCATGCTCGGCATACATACACACCATGCACCACAGCATGCACGCATACATACACACATGCACACACGCATACATACACACATGCACACACGCATGCACGCATACATACACACATGCACACATGCACACACGCATACATACACACATGCACACACGCATGCACGCATACATACACACATGCACACACGCATACATACACACATGCACACACGCATGCACGCATACATAAACACATGCACACACGCATACATACACACATGCACACACTCATGCACGCATACATACACACATGCACACACGCATGCACGCATACATACACACATGCACACACGCATACATACACACATGCACACACGCATGCACGCATACATACACACATGCACACACGCATGCACGCCATGACATACACACATGCACACACCACATTGCACGCTACATACACACATGCACATAACATGCACGCATACATACACACATCACACATTGCACACACGCATACATCACACATGCAACACGCATGACGCCATAAATACACACATGCAACATGCATTACATACACACATGTCACACAACACATGCACGCATACATCACACATGCACACACGCATGCACGCATAAATACACACATGCACACACACTGACCATACATACCAACATGCACATTACACATGCACCATACATACACACATGCACACATGCACACACGCATTAATAAACACATGCACACACGCATGCACGCATACATACCACATGCACACACGCATTACATTACAACATGCCACACGCATGCACGCCATACATACACACATGCACACACGCATACATACCACAACATGCCACACGCATGCACGCATACATACACACATGCACGCACGGCCATGCACGCTACATACACACATGCACACACGCATACCATACACATAATGGCACACCACCATTGCACGCATACATACACACATGCACACACGCATGCACGCATACATTTAACACATGCACAACACGCATACATACACACAATGCACACACGCATGCACGCATACATACAACACATGGCACACACGCACACACACATTAACATACACACCATTGCAACCGCAGCACGCCATACATTAACACACATGCACCACACGCCATGCACGCATACATACACACATGCAAACACGCGATGCACGCATACATATACCACACATGCACACACGCATACATACACACATTGCACACACGCGTTGCACGCATTACATAAAACAACACACACACGCATGCCACTGCATACATACACACATGCACACACGCATGCACGCATACATACACACATGCCACATTGCACACACGCATACATACACACATGCACCCCACACGCATGCACGACTACATACACACATGCACCACCCGCATACATACCACACATGCACACACGCATGCACGCATACATAAAACACATGCCACCACACGCATACATACACACAATGCACACCACGCATGCACGATACATACACAACATGCACACACGCATTGCACGGCATACATACAACACATGCCACACACTAACAACAACACTCCACGACTCTCCAATGACGCATACCATACACACATGCACACACGCATGCACGCATACATACCACACATTGCACACACACTAATTCCCCCTAGCCTATACTGAATGACAGCGACTCAACTGCACATACACATGCACGCATAACTTCACCACCATGCAACACCGAATTGCAAACACGCATACAATACACACATGCACACAACTCATGGCACGCCATACATTACACACAATGCACACATGCAACATTAAACACATGCACACACACATGCACGGCATACATACACACATGCACCACACGCATGACTCCATAAAATTATTAAGCACACATGCACAGCTACACATTGCACGATAGATAACATTCCCACCACATGCACATACACATGCACGCATACATTACACACATGCACACATGACACACGCTAATGCTTATACGACACCTGACCACCGCGTCTGGATATGCGCGATCTATACACATACACACATGCACCACACGCATATACAACTCACATACTTGTCGACACACACGGACGCCACATTGCACGCATACATACAACACATGCCACTACATCCAAGACTCCGATTTCAATAGCCTACAACATGCCAACCACCAAGCCTGTAGTGCACGCC
>JAJSRW010002096.1:0-34210 GCA_022414725.1 Microglena sp. YARC | reverse complement strand
CGTAACCTAGACGAATCCTGACCTTCCGTGGGTTATTGGACACTTGGAATCTTGAAACACATTCTTTCTTGGCACGGTTTCCCAAGACATAGAGTCGTCTGAACTCCATCTGTCACATGAAATCTCCCCTTGAAAAGCGCTTGCAGGAACAACATAGATCCCGAGGCACAGCTACCTCTCCTCGTCCGGCGTAGCCTTCAGCTTCGTGATTGCAGAACCATATTGCTACGGAACCCTCGAGTCAGCATGATCCAACTTCATGTTCGCTTGATCCTGCCCAAAATAAGTCCATAGCCTTGCGCTTGGCCAATGTACCTCTGATAAAGTTGTCTCGGATTTCTCTGCCGACGGAGTGCCAATCCTCCACCACATCGTCGGAAAACGGTAGCGTAATTTTTCAAGTAACCGAGCATATCATCCTTCCTGATGCTACTCAACGCTGCATCCATTTCAGCAGAGACTCCCATTAGGAATCATGTCTGAGAAACGGTTTTCTTGCTGTTTTAGTTTCTGATACCAGACTTGTGTAAAAAGCTGCGCGTGTAAAGACTTCCATGTCCTTGCGTTTGTCGTCGCCAGAACGGACTGTGCCGATTGTTGCTCCTACCCCGGATTCCACACCAGAACGACGATACCCATATCGGGCAACGTCGTTTTTGAAGTTATGGTCATTACTGTGACTGAGACGCTCATACCTTCCTCGTCACGGAGACCTCCTTACTTGTCTTCTTCAGATCGGAACACGAACCTGTACTGTCTGCTGTACTGCATGCTTCAATGAGACTCCCGTCAGACAATGCTACCAATCGTAACACCCAACCCGTCTTGACAGGTGGTTATCTTGAAGAAGGAACCTCGACTGTTTTTCGGCGTTCCGAGCAGTCATACCTACCCTTGCATTCGTACTCGTCATAGCCTGATATCCTTAACGTGCAGCATCAGGTACTTCTGTTGGCCCATACTTGTATGCCTTCCCATTCACCAGAACCACATGATTTTTCTTCTTAAATGCAGCTCAGGGAGCTAACATGAAGCGTCGGTAGACCATATAATATATATAATGAAAGCTCCTGACATGTTGGGTCTTTGGGGAACACGTGCCTAACCAGGTTCACGAGAGTCTTCATGTCAAGGCGGACATGACCCCGTTGGACATTAAAGATGTGCATCAACCCGGATACGACGTGCACCAATCAGCCTCGAACCGTGTCTGCATCCAATAATTGAACCGAGAACATGGGTCGGGAAGTCCTGTCTTTGCCATAGTCATCATAAAGTCGACTTCCATCTGGAACTTCAGCCTGACTCGAACTTCACGGACGCTACTGCCTGAAACAGACTCTGGCCAAGATTCCATCTCCTGTATTCTTGTTGGATGAACCTCATCACGTCGTACACACGGATTGGTCTCGGAGCTTCCCAGTGCCTTCAAAGTACCTTTAGTGAGGCGGGTCAAACGAGGTACGCAAAGGAACCCCCATGCGTTGTTCGACACGACAGTGCTCAATGTGTGACCGGCATAGTTCAAAAACCTGGTTGAAATAGATAGGGTAGGAGTTGATGTAGTCAGGGGGTCAAAAAATCGCTACCAAGCACCTTTCGATACGTCTTTCACAGGCTGTATTATATTCTACTCTCTTCTATCTGGAAAGACGCGTCAAACCCGATCCTTAGCCAATCTTCCAGAGGTATCCTTCATATCGTACAATTATTAGGAATCGGCAGCGTCGCCCTCCATGAGCCTCGAGACATGGAAAGTCAGCACCAGACTGGAACGCCGTAACATGCGGCTCACCACATTGACGAAGCTGATCCACATGCCCCCTGAACTTACCGAATTTCTTCATCGTCAAGACTCATTGCCTTCTTCAGGGCGCATTTCACAACGCAGCACATCTTTTTCCACGCGTCTTGTACTCTGAGGGGGTCTGGCGGATGAGACCATTGTCTTCGCAGAAACGGACAATCATCGTCCTTCTTGTCCTTTGAGGAGTATGCTACTTCGGCCAATTTTAGTAGCTCCTTCATTTCGCGACTGTCGGAGGTTTCGTTGCCATCTTACATAATTTGTACATCACAGAAAACTCTTCTCTACAAACATCACATACGTGTTCCATACGTGGTCAAAACAACCCATAATGATTTTATCAGTGAGGTTGCTGAATGCTAAGGAATCATATCAGACACGTGCGTCTTTGTATCGTTTGGTATATAGTTCAATCGACAAAAGTCTCTTCACCTTAGCGAAGCACAGCTCAATAGCATTGAATTCTGACTGTAAGGAGGGAGTGTAACAAATATTTTACGGGCTTCTGAGGACCAAGTCTTTATGGATACTGGCTTGTCCATTATTTACTACTGAATTATTCACAACTCAATGAGTCAATAAATGCAGCGAAGTCCCGTCTTCTTCCACAGATACCTTTCTTCACAACGAAACTCCTCCTACCATCTGAAAAAACTGCCATCAACAAACTATGGTGTACCCACCACCAGTAGTTTTAACGATAACAGGTTTCCTACAGGGGAATACCCATAATGTGGCTTGAGACGCTCACTAAAACCCCACATTCAGTCAACTGATACTAAAATTTTCCCAGCATTGATTGTATCTCTTGTATCTACTACAAAATTCAGTGACAATGGAACTAAGTCCCCTTTACACTGTCCACGGAGTTTGCTCTTTCTCTTGTAAAAACCAATGAGTTTTTATGAAAACGATACACTGTTTTAGTTGATAATCGTAAATTGTGAGTATTTGAAAAATGCAACAACACCTCTTGCGGTTGTGCATTGAGTTGACAATAAAAAACAATTTCAACAAATCTTTGTTCGTCTCAAAAAGTTTGGCTTACAAATTCACATCGTAGATTTCGATCTTACACCAATGCGTTTCCACCTCCACAAGAGTAGAACGACTGATGTTCGTAAAACACAGAAAGTTTTTAACACACCCAAGTCAGCGACCTTCTTAACGCCAATTTTCTAACGGCGATGTTCGTACATCTTATTTCCATCTGACTATGATTAGTGTTCATTTTACTGTTCCGCTTGAACCCAATGGACGTGTAGATGGAGCGTCCATGAAAAGATTGTATTGTCGATTCACAATTCACTTGTCCAGGATCTATAACAGATTATACACGATGAAAAAACAGTCCTGGGTGCACAGTATGTTAGTGCACAGTCTCAGTTATGAAATGAAAGTTCTACTAGATGTACTTCCTGCCTGACGTTACTAACTGCTCATAATAACGTTTGTCGCACACACACCCTGTATTTTCTCTATCACTAATTAAACTTCCAATATCTTTGCTATATCTTATGCTCATATCGACAGCGGAAATTGTCCTAAAATAATGTTTCTGTTTCCAAAAGTTTTTTCAGTAAATGTAGGCATGTATCAGGCAAACATTTATTAAAGAATAAAGAACTATCACGTCACCAAAAAATACAATGACTTCTATCTTCGTATTTTATACAAATGTATCTAACATTAGTGCGCCACCCGAACTTGAAAAAGAAAGACCATATATTAAATCTGTAATCGATATATTGGTCTCTCGTTTCAAAAAATACCAGTATTTGGGAATCGAGATTATTGATTTTTAACGATAATTATATAGTCGTTGGGATAATCAGAAATTTGAAAACTACTTAAGTTTTTGCGCCCACATGCGTTCCGTTTGTGAAGGATAACAGCCACGCGAAGAACTGCAAAAAGCGCCCACACCCCTCACAAACATGTCCCTCTTCACGCAATGAACTTCTTGCAGACATGGGAGATCATTCGCCCAATATCGTCGTCATCTCCCTGCACACAGAAGCGGTTAGGTTTGAGAACAGCTCAACGCAACTCATCATCTGCCTTCGACGTAAGATTGGAGTGCCGCTGCGAGGTGTACCTGTAGTACGCACGTTGTGCACAAAAAGACATCGAATACGACCCAACATGCTCTACCATTTGCGATAGCTTTCCGCTGCAAACACCACTTGTCGTTTGAATCTTTGCTTGCGATCTTCTCAACGTCTGAAATACTACTCGTGGATGAATCTTTGTTTTGTTCATATTGCCCACCGTCATGAAAACATGAAGGACTCCTTGAGAGCCACACCAAATCCTCATCCTTGCAAATCAGTGAATCCTGCGAAATAATCGGTATTGATACGCCCTCCGGCCCCGGCATCATCACGAGTTTGAGAGGCCCTTGTCAGCCCCCCCCCCCCCCCCCCCCTGATGTTCTCTGATCGACAACTCACGACAACCACACCCCTATGAAAAGCGCGAACAAACCCATTTCTCTGATATGTTAGCCACATCAAGACTCAAAAACGCTCTACGTCCGAAACGTGTGACAACACCTTTATTCTTTACCTCCACCGCGATGAAAGATGAAGGACTCGCAAACCACCATATATCACACGTGTGGGGAGATTTAGACATGTCGCGCACCTCCGACGTAGGCACTCTCGTCTAAGGAAACTCGCAATACGTTCCTCGCCTACAGCTCCCCGGGCACTGTTAGAGCGACGCAGGAATATCCATCTCTCTTTCGAGATCCGCTAGCTGCATTCCTCAACGCCTTTGTGTCGTCAGTCTTTCGCGCAACCTCCTCTTTCGATTTCCCGGTCACGCAAGGAAAGCAAGATTCGCCTCACATTTCGCAACTGCAACGCGTTCTTCCGCGCATCCCTCTGCAATTCCTGCACGCACGCGCATCTCCACACACACTGATAATTCAGAACGCTCCCTCTGCACAGCAACCACAGAATCTCTTCGTTCCTTCTCAAAGAGCATCTTGCGAACCTTGCCTTTTCAAGCTGAAGATCATCGGCTAACCTTGCCTTTTCAAGTCTGAAGATCATCGCTAACCTTGCCTTTTCAAGCTGAAGATCATCGTCTAACCTTGCCTTTTCCAACTTCCAAAGCATCGGCTAACCTTACCTTTTTCCAACTCCAAAAAAAAGCCATCGGCTAACCTTACCTTTTCCAACTTCAAAGAATATGCTACCGCAGAGAGTTCCTTGTTTAAAGTCGCGAGAGAGTAGGTGAATGTTGGCAAGATAGTTTTGCAGCGTGTAAGCCGTGACAAGTAAGGTTTGTATTGCTTGGTCTCTTCGGGCGTGGTTGCAAAAACTAGCCATTCTTCGAGGTTGAAGAAAAGATCAGCATTCGTAGACGTATCGAATGATCAGGACCTTGACACTACTACCGGAACTTGACACATTTTGCATGTAGTGTACAGTGAATTTACTTTCATTCAATTTAATTCCCCATTTTATATGCTCAAAATACCACTCGATTTCACAGAGATTTACAACACACATATATTTTGGAGGTGAAAGGGGCTCCGCCGCTTGTTGAATAATAAATCATCAGCCGAGAATACAGACGCCTCATCGACACAGTTAAGAGGATGCGGAAGCTCTTCACAACACCCACCCTCCATGCGTCAAACCCATCTTATTACTCATGCACTCTTCATGCGCCAGATTGCATGACCCCAGCACACCCAAGCGTGCCCGATGCACGACGCAAGTCCCTCAGCTCAATTCCATACCCCGCTCCGCGGGCAGCGATCCCCCTTCATAACCCCCGTGCAGAGCATCATAAAAAAAAAAAACGGGGGTACAGTGTTCAACTGCGGTACGTTCAAAGTAAAGTCTATATAATAATTTTGTGACATTCCCGGACACAACACGTTTTACTGTAACCATCGGTATCTAAAGAGGTACTCAAATTCGCCAAACTGATCGATGAAGCGCAACGTAAAATGATATGCGTTCTGCTGCAAAATCCCTTTGCGACATGCACAAGAGTGAAGTTCTTCATACAAGATCAAACCACCCCCCATCGCAAGCGCATGATGTTCGCGCTTAATACTTCGACTTTGGTGGCTGTTTTACAGCACTCAATCTATTCCCCCACCGTTTGTACGCGATGAACTCCAGGAATGCATGTAAATTGTTCATCAATTTCTTGACATCATGCACTAGAAAGACCCCTCCATCGTCTTGTGGTCGCGCGAATTGCCCACCAGAAGCCCCCTTCACGAGGCTTTTCTTGACATCGTGCACTAAGACCTTCCCATCGCATGTGGTCGCCGAATTGCCACCAGAAGCCCCCTTCACGAGGCTTTTCTTGACATCGTGCACTAAGGCCCTTCCATCGCATGTGGTCACCGAATTACCCACCAGGAGGCGCCTTCACACGGACATACAGTGTAGCGCCGCTTCATGTCATTACAGTGTAGCGCCACCGCCTTCATGGCATGTACAGTGTAGCGCCACCGCCTTCATGGCATGGAATGTACAGTGTAGCGCCGCTCCTTCATGGCATGTACAGTGTAGCGCCACCGCCTTCATGGCATGGAATGTACAGTGTAGCGCCACCGCCTTCATGGCATGTACAGTGTAGCGCCACCGCCTTCATGGCATGGAATGTACAGTGTAGCGCCGCCTCCTTCATGGCATGTACAGTGTAGCGCCACCGCCTTCATGGCATGGAATGTACAGTGTAGCGCCACGCGCTTCATGGCATGGAATGTACAGTGTAGCGCCGCCGCCTTCATGCATGGAATGTACAGTGTAGCGCCGCCTCCTTCATGGCATTTTGTACACTCGGACAAGGGAATTATGTTATTTGATGGGCTACAAAAAACATGATGGTGTTCCACTGCAAGGTGTACCGTACACTCCAGAAAGCGGTTTCATTTTAGTATTCCGTCGAGTGTATGACCACATCCGATTTTGTAGGTTTATTCCGTTTGTACACTTTTTTTTTAGTGGGGTTTGAGATCGACCTCGAGACTGTCATGTGGCTTACATTCGCAAGTATAGCCACTCTCCTCAAACTTTGCAGCAATGTGTACATGTGGACAACAATCGACCGTCTGTCCAAGTTGTACATTGAGAATTGGAATTGATTCAATATACTGTAACATTATTGACCGGTCTGAGTGTAACAATTGAAGTTCCCCATTCCTTGTCCCATTGTCTCGTTTCTCATCATGTGAATTGCTGCTCTGAAAGAAGAATCAATCATGTAGTCGGGTTTTTTTACATTTTACAAGAGAAAATGAGAAAACCTTGTTGCATTGAAAAAACGTTTTATGTAAGATACTCGACAGACGAGATCTTAGCCCACGCCTTTCTCCGCGTCTCTTCGACAAGCTCTTCTGGAATACTTATGGTGGTAGAATCGCGCTTGGGTCCTCCCCTCCTCAGAACACTGCTCCCAACAGGACACCTCGATATCTCCTGTGCGAGAAGTTTAGTGCGTTCAGCAAGGACTAATGGAGGCTCTCGAAACCCTGCAGAAGCCACAACCAATACTCCATCGCTCTCAATTGCTGATAGAGAAAGTGACGCCAATGACACTCCTATCTCTACGATTTTTTAAACGCACCATTTTTATACTCGTTTTCTTCAGGGCCTGATTGAATTTTTGTAGAGAATGTCTAAAATGGACGTGTTAATGAGTCGCATACACAATTTCCGTGAAAATAACAAGGTGAAACATCTTGCAAAACAAAATGCACCTACTACTGAAACTACGAACATTATTGAAGAACGTGGATGGCCTATTCTTAGTTCCGACAGATTCGACTCTATCATCCGTTCTCGCATGCACTTGAATAATCTGAACATGCATCTTGAAACTGGGAATCGCAATTGAAACCTCACCAAGCCTTTGTGCGCACGTTCCTAGGAAAGGATACGCCATACCGAGGTCTGATCTTGTACCACGGTCTCGGTAGTGGCAAAACGTGCGCCGCATCGCAGCGGGCGCTCAAGAAGCCACTACCAAGAAGATGGTGGTCCTTCTGCTGCATCCCTTGAGGCTAACTTCAAATCTGAAGTGGAACCGTGTGGAGAGAGTCCCTCAACATCAGGTACATCAGGTACAACGGTCTCTCCGACACTTCCGTGGACAAGCTCCTTCGTGAGCACCCCCCCATATTTGACGATGCAGTGATCGCGATTGACGAGGCACACAACTTCGTGCAGACTGCATCGAACGGCGGCGTAGTACAGCGTGTGTACGAGGCGATCCTTAAAGCCCGTCGATGCAGGGTAATGCTTCTTTCCGGAACCCCGTTGGTAAACTTGGCACATGAGGTAGCTCTCCTACTGAACCTCGTTGACGGGTACAAAAGAGAGTACACCGTCCCGCTCTCACGCCCGTTAAATCAGAACCAGATATCTGCACTCTCATCGAGCCCCGTTGTGCAGTCCTTTACTCCATCCGTAGTGGACGCCTTCTGCGCCCTGCGTGCGCATCACTTTAGTACCTGAGGGCTTCCTCATCCCCGATACAGACACCAAAAGAGACCTAGTCCTTCGCAGTGACGACGGCGCCGATCGTGATGCTACAGATTTGGTTGCAACAGCCCTAGAGCTTCCTCCTGATCGTGTAGCAGCTGCCATGACCAGACCTGTGCTATTGAAACGCGTATCGGATGATCGCGATGAGTTCGAAGCTGTGTATCTGGTTGATGACGGACGACATGGTCGCGGCACTCAAAAGAAGATCCTTAGGAATTTGGACACGTTAGAGAATCACTTGCGAGGTAGAGTGTCTTTTTTCGAGGGACACGATGCATCCGTATACCCGACGTTGCGTAAGTTCGCTATAGTGCGCACGCATCTCAGCTCCTACCAGTTCGCAGAGTACGGGTACCAGCGCGCAATAGAGGTGCGTCGCGAAAAAAATGCTAGGCTGAGGAAGGGTGACGAAGACAGCGGCATGGGATACCGTCCTTTCACACGCGCCGTGTGCAACTTCGCCTTCCCACACGATATGCAACGCCCCTTCCGGACAACGGTGTCCACCAACTATGAGAAAGCACTTGAGACCGCAGTGCAACGTCTGATAGAGCGTCCTGAACAGCTGCGACCCAAGGAACGCGTGAAACCAGGCGATTCTATTAATGGAATAATTTCTTCTGGGGGTAGGGAGTACACATTGGAGGTTTTATCTTCAAAATTCGCTCGTGTATTAGAGTACATTCTTTCTGGTAGAGGAGGCAGAGGAGAAAGGCGTGTCAACTCACTTGATCCTGGGTACCCGATGTTGTTGTCTACACCAACAGGGATTGAAAAACATACAACAAAATCCAAACCCGGTGCCGATGCCAAAACAGGTGCCGATGCCAAAACAGGTGCCGATGCCAAAACAGGTGGCGGCTTCCCTGCGATTGTATACTCCCAGTTTAGAGCTGCTTAAGGCATTGCTATCTTCGGAGAGGTTTTGCGCGCGAACGGTTTCGGGGAAATTCAATGCTTTCCTCACGGATAGCAAGTGCGCTTGCGACGCGTCCCCCCACCTTCGGGTACAAAAGACCTTGGTCTATCGTTCATCACGTTCTCGTCGGATCAATCGTCGGACCGCATGGAGCTCTTATTGTCTCTCTTCAACAACCGTATTAGTGAGCTCCCTCTTTTAGCGCGCAAGGACTTGGGGACGATGCTCATCGGCATTGGACTTAAAAACGCGACTAACGCTAGAGAGAGAAATAGCGGCGGTGCTTCTGATTTCAAAGTCGGGTTCAAAGGGAATCTCTACGCGAAACGTGCGGGCAGTTCACGTTCTCGAGCCTTTCTGGCATGCCAACCGCATAGAGCAGGTGGTGGGGCGAGCCCGACGCGCGTACTCACACGACGACCTTCCACCACAAGAGCGCACAGTGGACGTCTACGTGCACATCTCCACATTCAGTCGCGACCAGGTGCTGGCACAGCAGGGAAATGAAGAGGGTACAGCAGACGAGTTCGTGCATGCTGTTGCTCAGCGTAAGCGCCAGCTCCTCAAAGACGTTCGGGAAGCAATGCGTCGCTCTTCCATAGACGTTCTTGAGACCGACATCTGAATGTCATATCTCATGCAGTCGCGGGTTTCTTCGGTCTCCGGATGGGGATGTACTCGTACGCGACGTACATGAACTGTTCGTTTTCAGCGGACTCTTCCATAAGCTCTGTTAGAGCTGCGTAGAAATTGTTAACTGCATAGGTCACGAAGTCCTTGGTAGTGCGGAGAAGCAAATCTCTTGTATGGAAAATCGTTTTTGTTTTCATGGCTTTGCGCAATTCGAACGCCTGGTGTAGCGTATTTTCCACCGCTATCAGCGACAACGTCATTTGTGTGCTATAATCGATCTCTCCCTACTTGATGGCTTCATCTGCGATTGTTTCCAACGGTGTAAGCTGCTCGCGTTTTCCCTTCAGAGCACTGGTGTATGCTTTGAGCGCGTCCCTAGTTTTTTCCTGGTGAGACTGCTTACGGGTATCTTCTTCGGCTTGGCGACCAAGGTTCGTATTTTCATACCCGTAATTGACACAAATATCCATCACGACATTTTTCCTTAGCTGCGAGAAATCGTCGGCGTCAGATGATGTTTCGTTCACAATCGACGTGTTAGGGGGCGCCCAAGAGGACGACAGACCGAACCCTTCCTTGGAATTCGGATCCACGTGTACGTGTCTCGCGAAGATGACCAGCATGTCCACGTGCCATTCGGAAATGATTGTTGAACCCGTCCCGTCGCCACTTAGTTTCAGAAGCCGGAACGTTTGGAAACTCTCGGCGTGATCGCGCAACAAATTGGCGCGTATCTCTCTTATTACAAGCCCTGAGAAAAATAAACCCATCTTTAATAAAACCGCAATTACAAACCGCAGGTACAAACCGCAGGTACAAACCGCAGGTACAAACCGCACCGCAAGTACAAACCGCACCGCAAGTACTGCCGATGCCACTTCTTATGAATACTTAAACAGCGCACGTCCTTCCTACGTGCATCACATATATCCCCTCATTTACAGATAGTTCTTATGCGTCCTTCATCAAACCAAAAATGCCCTCCTCCTTCTAAGCGCCCTGACAAGACGGTTATTTCTAAGAATCATGTTTTGAAGACAATGGACATCGCTGGGAGACTCGTGAAAGGATTCTCCCCATGGAGACCGAGCTGGACCCATTTGCTCGTCGGCGCGATTCGCGAGATGGTCGCTGCCAAGATGATACATATGTATTACACTAAGGAGGGGCTCACGTCTGCTGACACGAGGCTTTGCTCACCAGTTGAAATGACGATCAAGAAGTGGAAGGATAGCGTCAAGGTGCACATAAAGTACCCCAAGCTTGACGTACCTGAGACAGACGAAACACCTTTGGACGATACTACCCGAACTGGTATCGAGATTGCCCTATGCCACCTCTGGACCATGGGAGCCGTCCACTCCGACATCCGCGCTATCAACATGGGCTATGCCAAAGGGAACATTATCATGTTCGACTATGACAGCATTGACTTTGTTCGCATCATCAGCTCCACAAGACCCCCCCTATCAGCTCTGTGGGAACGAGGCACTCGTGAGAATGCACCGTCAGAGAAGGAAGGATGTGATGGTGAGCCGCGCAAACATATTGTGGCCAGTCACTTGGCAGACAAATGCATGCTTGACAAGATCTTTGATAACGATAAAAGGGGATTCTCCGCAGAGTACATCGCCAAGACAATGGCGTCTGAGATGGAAGATGGGGAGATGTATGACGCTCCAGTGGATACATCCTCCTGGGAAACGAAAAGCTGGTTGTTCGAGGGGTGCAATGTGACGAGCAAGGACTATATATATGAGCCTTGTTGGGAGAAAGAAACCGGCGAGATCAAGAGGAACTTGCAAAAATATTGAGTGCATCATGAAAAACATGTTGCAGATGTGCAGTTACACTAACATTCAGCGGCCCCTACAACTACAGCACTGACATCGTCATCATCCTCACATTGTCGATCGTCAACAGGAACCGGGCTGCGAAGTTCATCAAAGATATGCAGAAGATCCTAGATGATGATGATAAGGGTGGTGATGGGTTCCAAACGTTCTTGGACCAGTTCGTATCCATCGCGTCGCACTTGTTCAACGTGGGTGACCTAGCGTCTGCTACAGATGCTGAGCGATAGACATAATGACAATATCCAGTTGTCTTTGAAGGAATGATAATTACACAATAACCAAGCTAAGTCTGGTTCAGTAGATTCGCAATGGCTTATAATATGAATTCTGGACTGTAAGGATGTGTGTACACCCAAGTCAGCGACCATTCTTAACGCCTATTTTCTAATGTCGTACAGTTATTTCCATCTGATATATGTTTCATTTGACACCTTGTATTTTTGGGCTTCTGAAAAGTCGAATAGACATGAGAACATGTGTTTTTTTCTTGTAATAAACATCCTTTACCTGTGTGTCTGTCTCGTCAAGCTAAAGGGGAGAGCTGTCCCACAATTTGTGTCTCCGACTGTATGATCGATCATATGTGTATGTTTTGACCAAGTATCACTAGTTCCTCTACAATGGGATCCAGTACGACGTTCACGCAACGGTTTACGTTTCTTAAATTGTGGGTATTAACTCCTGAAATGGTCGATGGGGTGTCTGACACAATGGCTGCGCCTATGTTGTGCACTAGAAATGATGTAACATTGGAAGTGTGCATAGCCCCTGCGTACAACACAATGCGGTGGTGCAATTGCTTTGTGTCTCGAATCATGTAGTAAAGCATGCGCCCCAAGAGGTACGTGTCCATCACTAGCACGCGTACCTTGTAAAAGAAGATATTGTTAAAGGATGATTCTTTCTTCGCAGGAGTATTGTGCGTGTACGATTTGCGGATGTCATTCATGATGTGCTCCACTGAAGTCTTTATGTGCTCTGCCAATCGCAATTGGTAGGGTGATCCCTTGAGTTTGTGGAACTGCTTGGCAACCTTGCTTCGCACCGGGTCGTCCATGAGAATCCGGTACATGAGTTTGTAAGCATCTGCCACCGTAGGTGCGGAGCGAAGGAAGTCCGTTGTTGTCGAAGGCATCCCGTGGATCCCGTGTTGGTACGCACATCCACGAAGTGGAAGCAGCCTAGGCGCGTGGAGGAACGACCGTGTGCGTACAAGCGGTTGCTGAAGTGCTTATACATCCAACCGAGAATACCTGCGCGTTCACCGAAATCCTTTATGTGAGGGTCTGAGCTGTCTCCTTTAGTCTGATTCTTCTTCTTCTTCATAATATCTCCAAACAGCACCTCCATGAACACGTCAGTCTCGAGGGAGATCGCGCGCAACGCGGGCTCCGATGTCACGTTGTGAAGGAACCTTCCGATGTCCACACACCCCTTTTTTGGAACGCACTTGGAGGGAGGGCACATGTTGTCGAATGAGAAGTGGATGTCCCCCATGAGGTACATAACACATGAACGCGGACGCGCCCCCTGGCGAGACAGGTATCTGGACGTGAAGAACAGTCACGCTTGCCGGACCACTCATCTTGTGAATTTGAGAGCCCGATTCGATTATAGACATTGAGTGTTTGGTGAACAGTGTTTGGTGAACAGTTACATTTATTTAATGTAGATAACAAAGGAATATTATTGATTGTACAGAACAACTCGTAAATAATGAAAGGAGGAAAGAAAACATTCATCGGTTCGGTTATATTTTTATCATTGCTAGCTGTGTTCATGATCATCATGGCGTTTACTGTGCGGCACACGGATTTCGTGAATAATCACCCATTCAAGTTCTTAGTTGAAAACGATTACCTGTCAATATTCACATCCGCCCCTGTGTTCATCATTATTTGGAGCAGAAAGATACGCAACAAAGCCATCGTCAAGGACTTTTTGCTGTTGTTCATTCAGACCTTCATCTTCTGGATGCTGAGCGAATTCAGTGGCCTGACAGACTACGTTTTCAGAAAGCACGCAAGGTGATTTTTTTTCTTTTTCCAAAAATGTAGAGAGTGATGAAAAATAACAAAAGCAAAAGCAAAGAAGTAGTGTTCGTACCCCTGCCCTCGGTGGTGATCACTTCTTCTTCTCAGGGGAAACATACTCACCCCGACTATTCATTCAGGGACGCCCTGTCACGGAAGAGGGAGTTTTTTTGTGGTGATGTTGGTTTTCCAGACGTAGTGTCGACCGGGACGCAGACGAAGACAAAGCCGAAGCCGAAGTCGAAGTCGAAGCGAAGGGGTCTGAAGATTACTTCCAGGAGCAATGGAATGCGGAATGCACCAAGGAGACGTTCTCTTTGGCCCCACACCAGAGATTCCTTTGTAATTTCATGGCACCAGGAACCCCCTACAACGGCTTGCTCCTGTTCCACGGGACCGGAGGCATGAAGACATGCACGGCGGTTTCCATATGTGAAGGGTTCGACGATCGACAAGTGTTCTTGATAGCTCGTCCAACGCTACACGATAACTTCTTGCGAACAGTGTACGATAGCGCTGCATCAGCATCTCGTAAACACCAATGCGGGGGATCAAGATATCACCAATCGAATAATAGAGGTGACATTCTAGTGCGTGAAAAAGTACACGTGTTTCGGCATAATTTCATTCGCAAATTTAGTATCCGCTGCGACCGATCGCGATCTAGATAATCAGTTCTCTGGGAGCATCATCGTTGTTGATGAGGCGCACCATCTTCGGAATTCACAAATGGGAATCGGCGTTCGGCTCATTGCAACGCGTGCTCCGAGTAGCATCCAACATAAAGTTGCTTCTCCTCACGGCCACACCCATGTTCAATTCAAACACCGACGTTCTCCCCCTTCTTAACCTCCTCCACACAAATGATCGAGCAACTATAAATGACATGTCCGACATAGCATCCGCCGCAAGGGGGTACGTCTCGTACTTCCCCGGCGGTCCCCGTTCAGCTTCCCGAAGATCCTCACGCCCTCAGTGGCGACGCACATTCCCTCACCGTTCGGGATTATCTCAGCTCGTTCAAAAAGCATGCGCAAACCAAACCGCGATATCGTGACGTTGGACGCGCATGGCACCCGCATCCCTAAATCTGACCGATTGGAGACGCTCATGTATCGTCTAAAGCAACAGGGGTCACACGGAAGCGTCGCAGAGGTAGACGAAATTTGCACGAGCGAGATGAGCGGCCTGCAGTTGGAGACGTACGAGGCACACCGCCGGGATTTTAAGGCGGATGATGTGGATGATGATGTGGATGATGTGGATCATGAGGTGGATGATGTGGATCATGGTGACATGCGTGTCCGTCAAATGTGCAATGTGATTTTCCCTGCTCCTCTTAACGGCGGCGGAGACTCCTCGTCATCTGGAAAGGCGGGTTTCCGTCGTTGCATGGAGTTCGATTCGCAACGTGGCGCGTGGAAGTACCGTCCGGGGGTACCGGCATTCCTCTCCCCTGAGTTGGCGCGCCGGCTACGCATGCAAAATCAACAATTTCGCCGACTGCATAGCGGCAACGGGACGATCGGCGATCTCGATGGTGTACTCCCGCTGGATTTGGAGCGGGGTGCTTCCTGTGGCAGTCGCACTTGAGCACAGAGGGTACCGCTCGTTTTCGGACACGGGCCACCGGGGTGGAATCGGGACCTACGCGATCATATCGGGGCTGCGCGAGCACGGGTTCCAGAGTCTGGAGCGTATATTGGAGGTCGCTCGATCGCCTGAGAACAAACATGGAGAGCTGATAAGCGTTTTATTGATCACTGACCGCGGCACGGAAGGCTTGGATTTCCGCTTCGTTCGAGAGCTGCACATTCTAGAACCTTGGTTTCACATGAAGAAGATCGAGCAAATTGTGGTCGCGCGGTACGTCACTGCTCACACGCCCTTCTCCAGTCACCAGAACGCAACGTGACCGTGTACATGCACGCATCTGTCTACCCCCGTGGTGGTGGTGAGATGGAGACCGCGGATCTTCAGGCGTACCGCATCGCCCTCAAAAAGAAATCGACATCTCGAAGGCGGAGAGCGCTCTGATATCCGTGGCAATCGACTTTTAGGGCATGAACAACAACGATCCTCGAGGAGAACGGGAGAAGCGCACCTTTGTCGTCGACATGGTGAGCGCTAGCGGGCGCACCTGTGAAAACAACCTTCCTATCAAGGAAAGAAGAGGACGACGACACATGCGATACCCTTGCGGCTGACGATTCGACGTTCGACGCTGTGAGACATGTAGACCTCTCACGAGTGGCGGATGTCATTTTGGCCACGTTGCGATCTGCTGACGCGACACACGGTTGCACCATCGAGGACTTTGCTACCGCACTCACTAAGAAGGATCAGATGCAGCCGTGGGTGGCCCAATGCATTCTCGAGGCGGTGGATCGCCTTCTTTCACACAGGGTATTTCGTCGTACCGACAAGTACTTCCTAGGAAACGAGGCGCATAACGATGACGACGAATCAAACACGAACAAATGGATGCCTCTTAATATTTTAGAACACGCAACCAAGGCAGAGGCGGCTATGGACATGGTAGCAAGACGGGTCGTTGCTTTAGAGAGCTCGTTGCCGTCGAAGGTCGCTGATCGATTCCGGTCGGAGCTATTGGACTATGTTGTGGATCGACTTCCTAGAACGCAACTGGAGGAACTTGCGGTTGTGGTGGCATCAGCATCATCATCATCTACCAAGAGTCATAAAAATACAACAAAACATAATGGACTCGCGCAACATGTTAGGGATAGTTTGAGACGCGCTGGTGTGCTTGAGAATTATATAGACAAGAAGAGCCTTACGATCGTGTTCCGAAACCCTTACGACATTGCGTCCCCAACCAAGGTGCGCCGACCCATGTGTTTCGTCCCCTCTGATGAAAAGAACACTGAGACCCCTATATTCCGTCCTTGTATTGTCGGAGAGATCGTGTCCCCTACAACTCCAGAATCGTCAACTGTATCTGTGATGGACGATCCTTATGTCAAGTTGGGGTTCATGGACAGGGTCACTAGCAAGGATGCGTTCACGTTCAAGTTGGCAACGACATCTAACGTGCGTGGGAGCGTCTGTGGGAGCACGTCGTCCTTGAGAACCGGCGCATTGTGGCCCGCAATATTGCGTATCGTCTCGAGCGACGCGACACTCCGTGTGCTCCTCGAGAAGGAGGAGGGTTCCTTTCCCCGGAATAAAGCGAATATGTGCCTGCTCATTGAACTTGCGATGCGAAAATTTGGGGGGTTTATGCGCCCTGTCCAGGCGCACATGAGCAGCAACCTGCTTACCCCCCCCCCAAATTAACACTTCAATGAAACGTATGTTGTAATGGTTTGAGCCTGATCCAGAGCCTGTGCCTGTGCCTGTGCCTGTGCCTGTGCCTGTGCCTGTGCCTGTGCCTGATCCTGATCCTGAGAACAACAGGCTCGTTTTTCATTCATTTGTGTCATTAATTCTTTGGTACAATAACGGAGAGCGAAGTTGTAGAGCGGTCGAAAGTGTTCTGGAAGTGTCCTTATTAGTATCTTTGTCGCTTTTCAGCTTGTCCCATGAAACGAAAATCACGTAGAATATAATGATGTACATCAAGACCGAGCCGATAGCCGAGATCAAGCCGGAGAAGAAATTCTTCCCCACAAAACTCATTACAGGGGTTCTGTGTTTCCACACGCTCCAAGAGTTCCAGTGGGGGAACGAAGGCGTTTCCTGAGAACTTTTCTTCATTTCGTAAAAGCGTGTTTAAAATGCATATCCCATTTTTATTCAAAGCTTACCACACAATCTCCCTTCACCCGACTCATCCTACACATGTTGGGTTTAGAAGTGGTGGTGGTGCACGCTGATTGCGATAAAGGAGAAGGACAGGAAACTCTTTTGGGGAAATTATCTAGTGAGGGGAGGTCGTCATTGCAGGTGCGGTGTTGCGTGCTAGAGATCATGTCTGCCTCGATCTCATCCACATGCTCTTCTACGTACTCCAGTATGCGGTTCTCGATCATGCACCGGAAGAAGTTCAGTTGCCCGACCGTCGTCTCTATGTTTTCCGATCCGTAGTGGAACAGTATTCGGTCGCGGCGGCGGAAAGGGTCGAATTGCTGTTTGGAGTAAGCCTTAAGCTGCATACGGTATTGTCGGTGCACATTAAGAGGAAGCGATGCTATTGGGCTGTGTATCACCACGTTGTGCGTTTTGGCATAGTTCGTCACAAACCAGTCAATCAACCGAAGAGATATCTTGGAGGATATCTTTGAAACGTCAGTAGAAGATGCCCAAGCTGTTGCTGCAGAAGACGGTTCAACCAGATAGACCAGGCGCATGATGTGCGTCCGTGTGCTAAAAAACTGGGACAACGATAGCATCAGTATATCTGCCCTAGACATCATGGTGGCTTCGTCTCGACTTAGTTACAAAAAACGGAGGTTGCAACTTGTTTTTATGACAACTCATTATTTAACCCTTATGCACATTCACCGGTACTTGATATTTCAGTCGCAGCAAGAGACCCACCAATGGCCATGGGACGGAGTCCTGCATCTTGTCCATTGAAGTTCTTCCACACCTCCTCGAAGTGCCTCTGGGGATGCGATGGAGACTTCATAGCAGCGTACGTGTCATGGTAGAACGAACTGCAAGACGAGGGTTGGGATGTCGAGACAGGGACCCCTCCTGTGGAGGAGACCGCATCGCCCCCGAATGACGTACGAGCGCCGTAGCCCCCGAATGACGTATGAGAGACGTCGCCCCCGAATGACGTACGAGCCGTCGCCCCCGAATGACGTACGAGAGCCGTCGCCACCACCACCACATACGTATTCCCCGCTAGCGGTGTACACACACGAAGGGGACATAGTGTAAGGCGCACCCACCAATTTATTAGGGGGGCACCTACCGCTACCGCCATTGGCAGAGCCTCCACAGCTTCCGGCACTACCAGATGTTATGCGGCTGCTGATTGCTCCATCGTACATTTGGTGTTGTGTCTGTTGATTCATTTGTACAATCGTTTGTATACACTTGTTATCAATTTTTATTATTCCACCGACTACAGTCGGTGGAACAGTAAAATGAAACATACAATATTTCTTGAATAAAGTGGGACACAACTTATAATCCTGCTTAGTCGAAGCAAACAATGTAAAAGCTTTCCTTGTACCTGTAATGGGCGGTGTTCCTGCATCCCGGCGGATTTTTTGAAATTTCTACTCAGAATTTAGAGTCTCCGGAACGACTCGCTACAGTCGGCGGAACAGTAAAATGAAACATATATCAGATGGTAGGAAGGAGTTCGTTGTGAAGAAAGGATCTGTGAAGAAGACGGACTTTGCTGCATTTATTGACTCATTGAATTTGTGCAATAATTCAGTAGTAATAATGGACAACGCCAGTATCCATAAGAACTTGGTCCTCAGAAGCCCCGTAAATATTTGTTACACTCCTCATTACAGTCCAGAATTCAATGCTATTGAGCTGTGCTTCGCTAAGGTGAAGAAGGACTTTCGTCGATTGAACTATATACCAAACGATACAAAGACGCACGTGTCTGATATGATTTCCTTAGCATTCAGCAACCTCACTGATAAAATCTGTACAAATTATGTAAGATGGCAACGAAACCTCCGACCGTCGCGAAATTGAAGGAGCTACTAAAATTGGCCGAAGTAGCATACTCCTCAAAGGACAAGAAGGACGATATTGTCCGTTTATGCGAAGACAATGGTCTCATCGCCAGACCCCCTCCAGAGTACAAGACGGTGGAAAAGATGTGCGTCGTGAAATGCGCCCTGGAGAAGGCAATGAGTCTTGACGATGAAGAATTCGGTAAGTTCAGGGGGCATGTGGATCAGCTCGTCAATGTGGTGAGCCGGATGTTGCGGCGTTCCAGTCTGGTGCTGACTTTCCATGTCACGAGGCTCATGGAGGGCGACCTGCCGATTCCTAATATGTACGATATGAAGGATACCTACTGGAAGGATTGGCTAAGGATCGGAGTTGACGGCGTCTTTCCAGATGAAGAGAGTAGAATATCATACGAAGCCGTGAAAGACGTAATCGGAAAGGTGCTTGGTAGCGATGACCCTGACTACATCAACTCCTACCCTATCTATTTCGACCAGGTTTTGAATTATGCCGGTCACACATTGAGCACTGTCGTGTCGAACAACGCATGGGTTCCTTTGGTACCTCGTCTGACCCGCCTCACTAAGGCTACTTTGAATGCAATGGGAGCTCCGAAGACCATTCGTGTGTACGACGTGATGAGGGTTATCCAACAAGAAATACAGGAGATGGAATCTTGGCCAGAGTCTGTTCAGGAGTATGTCCGTGAAGTTCGAGTCAGACTGAAAGTTCCAGATGGAAGTCGACTTTATGATGACTATGGCAAAGACATGGACTTCCCGACCATGGTCCGGTTCAATTATTGGATGCAGACACGGTTGGAGGCTATTGGTGCACGTCGTATCCGGTTGATGCCCATCTTTAATGTCCAACGGGCGCATGTCCGCCTTGACATGAAGACCCTCGTGAACCTATTCAGGCACGTGTTCCCCAAAGACCCAAACATCGTCGAGCTTTCAAAGTGGAAAAATGTAAAGGATCCCGACCGCTTCATGTTGCCTCTGAAGCCTGCATTTAAGAAGAAAAAAATCATGTGGTCCTGGTGAATGGGAGGCATACAAGTTGGCCCAACAGAAGTACGATGCTGACGTTAATGATATCAAGGCTACTGACGAGTACAGACATGCAAAGGGTAGGTATGACACGCTCGTGAACGCCCGAAAAACAGTCGCAGGTTCCTTCTTCAAGAAACCACCTTTCAAGACGGGGTGGGTGTTCGATTGTAGCATCTGTACTGACGGAGTCTCATTGAGCATGGAGTACAGCAAGACAGTACAGGTTCGTGTATCCGATCTGAAGAAGACAAGTAAGAGGTCTCGTGACGATGAAGGTATGAGCGTCTCAGAACAGTATGACCATAAACTCAAAACGACATTGCCCGATATGGGTATCGTCGTTCTGGGTGTGGATCCTGGTAGGAGCAACATCGCTACAGTCACGTATCTGGCAGACGACAAAAGCAAGACATGGAAGCTTACACGCGGAGCTTTTTACCCACAAGTCTGGTATCAAGAAACAGAAAAAAACGGCAAGAAAAAACGTTTCTCAGACATGATTCCTAGATGGGAGTCTCTTCGTGAAAATGGAGCAGCGTTGAGTACATCAAGGAAGGATGATATCTCGGCTTACTTGAAAAATTACGCTACGTTTTCCGACGAGTGGTGGAGGATGGCACTCCGTCGCAGAGAATCCCGAGACAACTTTCAGAGGTACATTGGCAAGCGCAAGGCTATGGACTCATTTTGGGCAGGGATCAAGCGCAACATGAAGTTGGAACATCCTGACCTGAGGGTTCGCGTAGCATATGGTTCTGCAATCACGACTCTGAAGGCTACCGGACCAGGAGAGGTAGCTGTGCCTACGGGATCTATGTTCGCTTCCTGCAAGCGCCTCTTCAAAGAGGAGGTTCATGTGACAGATGAGTCCAAGACGACTCTCATGTCTTGGGAAACCGGTGCCAAGAAGGAATGTGTTTACAAAATTCCAAGTGTCCAAATAACCACGGAAGGGCAGATTCGTCTAGGTTACGAGTTGTTGGGTCACACCCCATTGAAGGAGACTCCAAAGGTCTCTTATCGCGACCAGTTGGCGGTGAGGGTGTACTGCACACGTAAACAAATCCAAGAAAAACACAGGAGGGGTGGCTTAGCCCCCTCTCTTGTCGACAACAACTCGATCAAGCGGTACCCTGAGGTACGAGGACTGCGATTCTCTCCAGAAACCAGCACTTACTCGGACCGGGACCGCTCCTCTGCTCTCACAATCGCAAGGCTGCACTGCATGGAACTGTTGGGTCAAGGGAGACCGCTTCCATTTTGCAGGGATGCGTGTTGTTGATGGGCTACAAAAAACATGATGGTGTTCCACTGCCCCGTGGGTTGCTACACCATAAGGTGTACCGTACACTCCAGAAAGCGGTTTCATTTTAGTATTCCGTCGAGTGTATCCTGATATATCAGCACCGAGGAATCCCAAATCCTCTCCAGACCATGTTTCGCACCCACTATTTCATGGGGGGACCAGATGCCCGGTCCGTTGAACTGTCGCATTTAATTTGAAAATATGTGTAATATGTGTCATCCGCGACGCGATCGCGGGGGTAGACGGCGTGGACCTGTTCTTGCCGTCTATAGACCGAAGGGGAGTGTTCGTAGCGACGCTCATGTGCGGAGCCAAGGTTCGCACGCTATACCAGGCCGGATCAAACTTCCCGTACTCGATCAACCTGGTAGCCGACTTCACATCGAACGACCTGCAACCGGACGACCGCATCCGTCTAGTCCAGCACGACAACGGGTTCATAGTGGAGGCTACAGTCCTAGAGGTATCCTACGAGAGATCACGCATACTGCTCGCCCCCTCGACCAACCCCCGCGTGAGGGCTGCTCTCGCAAGCACATCTGGTAGCTTTGATGCGTTCGGTATAATGATATACGATCCACTGCGCCAGACGCGAGTGTCCTTCGCTAGGACGGCCATGCAGTCCGGTGGCGTCTTCCCGTCCGGACCAGACGCGGTACCTTCCAAGGAGTTCGTGTACGACATGTACCAGCTGATGTATCCCGAGACGCGGGGCCTTGGGTTCTCCGACACCTACCTAGACTACCGCCGTAAGTGGGAGCGCGTGGACGCCTACCGCATACGCAGCCCGTCTGATCTCCTGAACATCCAGAACCCTAACGCGTCTGGTTGATTGCTGGGGGGGGGGCAGTAATGTGGTGGGGGTGGTACAGTCATCCGGGAACATCTCTGTGTTGGACACGTTGACGGTAGGGTACGGTGACTTTTCATGGATGTCGCCATCGAACGTCTCTCTCGCTGAAGGGTACGTGCGCATCTCTACGGACTCATTCGCGGCAGGGTTCGAGTCCAGCAACAACCTGTACGCCACCGCCCAGTACGCGTCGCTGTGCAGCAACCTCGTCGTGGGGTTCGACTCCGCCACCGTGAGGTCCGACATGGAGTGCATGGGCGCTCTTACCATAGGGGCGACCTCCTTCAACGGGGGCGTCACCACCCTCGGTGGTGGGCGCTCGTCGTGGAGAGGGTGACGCCGGGTACGGGAGTTTGGAGCTCAAGGTGACGGTGCAAGTGCGGACATAATGCACATAGGAGAGACTCTCGGGATAGGAACATCCAACCCCGACCCGACATTGACGAACGTGCGTCTCGCAGTGGGAGGCGACATATTCGCCACTGGTACCGTTGTCACTCTATCTGACAGAGACGCCAAGACGGATGTGGTCGTAATCGAGGACCCGCTTCACCGCGTCAGAGGGATGCGCGGGTGCACTTTCTTCATGAAAGATTCCATAAGCGGTGATGGTTCGGATACGAGGCGACGACACACCGGTCTCATCGCGCAAGAGGTTCAGGAAATCCTACCCGAGGCAGTGTACCGCACCCCATGCGGGTCGCTTAGCGTTGCCTACGGCAATCTTGCGGGATTGCTTGTAGAGAGCATCAAGGAGCTAGTAGACAGACTCGAACACGTGGAAGACAAGCTGATTATCACACGAAAAAAAAACTGATTATTGTTGAATTTTAGTTTACACTCAGACCACCGGTCAATAATGTTACAGTATATTGAATCAATTCCAATTCTCAATGTACCAACATGACCCCATGCTACATCACAAATTGTAACCCGAAAACGTTTGATGTAATCTGGTTTCAGGGGATATCATTCAAATTATACTGAGTGTCCCAAAATTATTTGAAACAATTGTATGAAGAAGAATGGCGAAACCGAATCCATGACGATCGTGATGTTCAGCTTTATTCATCATAATTGAATCCACAAAGTTGCATGTGGAACACCTTCACCAACTTCGTTCGTGGTGGCCTCCGTGATCGTGCGACCAGCTGCTTGAACTTCGCTGGAGTGAGGGTGTGCGTCACGATAATGACATCAGCTTGGGGAATGTTCAGTCCTTGTGCAGACCCTGTGTTCATTATGAGGACCGTCTTCTCCTTTCCAAACTTCAACAGTTGCTTCTCCTGTGTCAGGTAGGTCCCAATCAGCTGCGTCGTGTATCCAAACCTAGACACACACTTCTCTACCAATTCCTGCATATCTTCGCCCATAGTGGTGTCCCTAAAAACGATGATGTTGACGTGATCGCGTCTCTGCTCCGCATCCTGTAGAATCGTGTGCACAAGGTCGATGGTCGACCGCACGGTTCGCATGCGATCAAAGTTGTCCAAGAACTCCTCTTCGCTTACAGGGTCTGGCAACTGTGTCGTGAAGTCTAGAGGAAGCAGTGAGTCGCCACCTCTGCAAACAGGGATGCACAGCTTTCCATCCTTTCTTCGCTGCTCAAAGGAAACATCATAAAACTTTGCAAGGAACACTGCGTCAGCCCTCCTGCTGCAGCATGGCATGCGGACAGTGTTGTTGCACTTGTCTATTTCTCTTAGAGACACAAAACAGTACTTCTGACAGGACAGCTCCAGGAAAGAATCTTGGTAGGTGACATTTTCATCAGCTTTCCGAGCTGTATCGTATCCGTAGGTAGCGACTTCTGGATATCATTGACGCTTTGAATGTCCAGCTTCCGTACCGCATGGAGGGTGTCCAACGTTTTAGTGAACTCGTTCAGTTGATTGAACACGACAGGAGGGTACCTTGTCATGTCCACATACACCGACACCACGTATCTGTCGCATTTGATGGGTGGCATAATGATCAAGTGCCTCATGTACTGGGGGTATTTGTACGTACTTGAAGAGTGTGTGCCGGTGACCAGCCAAATGAAGATGTTTGGGATCAATGTACCAGTAGGAACCAATAACGAGTCGGCTTCGTCGATGATCAACCTTCGCACACATCTGTGCGTGTTTGAAGAGTTGAGCCTTTTCTTAAGACGACTGTAGGAAGCAGGAGAAAATATGACCACTTTCGCGTTTGAAATGTTGTCTACCAGCGTCTCAGTGCACATCTTGACGTGCGATGGGACAGATATGATGCGACTTTCCGGTACACCCATCTTATGCATGGTGTCATACCAGTAGGAGACAAGGTTTGCACTTGCGATGACGAATGTCACGTTTCCCCAGACGCGCATATCCTCTTTACTCATCATGGGGATGCTGGCGTAGCAACGTGTGGAAGAGGAGGATTTATCCCTGACCGTGTCGTATGGGTTAACTCCATGAGTGTCCGCGTTGCACTCTGATGTGTTGAGCACCAAAGACGCCCATGATCGCTGTCTTGCCGCTTCCTGGTGGCCAGACCCATTATCCCATCCTCGGGCGCTCGTTGGTGTTCTCCACTGCTTCATGTACTGAGATTCCACGTCGTAGGCCTCCATGCTTTGGCATCACTTCAGGCATTCCTTCTGATGAGTCCACGGATCGTACCAGTCGCCCCACACGGTGGTCATTGTGGTTATTTTTGTCAGGTAAAGCGAAGCTCCGTTAAGAGAAAACGAGTCGAAAATGAATACGATAGTTATGGTTGGAAAGAGCGTCGTCGATTAAATATAGGTATTGTCAAGGGTTTTGGGGTTTGGAGTACGAGAGTACTTGTGGTTCTGCGGTTTGCTCAAGCAGACTTGCGGTTTCCGTGGATAAATTGTACGGGATGTTGTACTTGGCGCACCATTTGATCGATTGTTCTAGAGATGATTCGATGAGTGATGCGGTTGTTTTCATTTGTTGGGTTTGCTCGCACTCGTTTCCTTTTTTGCCGATAAGCGTTATGACATTCTCGATGGCGCATATTTGGTTTTCAACAAAGAAGGTGTTCTGTGGACACAACCATCTGAGAAACGATACGAACGTGGGTTTTCTTTGAAGGGTGGTGAAAACATGCCTTAGCGAGCTTACGATGATGTTTTCGTGTTCTCTTCAAAACGGAGCAAGGACAAGCTCCTCGCATATTTTCGTAACGCTGTAAGAGTACAATCATCAGTATCGTTGTCTTGAGGTCGGTTCATTATTACCCGGAACAGACGACGTATTTCTCTGAGTTTGCCGGTCTACTTGTGAATGGCTTCACGATCCTCACCGTGTGTATGCGCAACGAACGATATATAGGAGTTGTACGATCGCGATCGTGTGTATGTCGTATATTTTTATGACTAGCACCCCGTTATGTTTTTGCAGACACATAGCTGTATACAGCTGTGCCACCACGAGTTGCATGGCTCTTTCTTCTTGGTGGTTGAAGTTTCCACTGAAGTCGAATCCTCCATCTGCTGTCACGAAGTCTACGGTGCCTTTTCCCACTACGGCATCAACGAAATTATCGACGTTGCAAATGTTGTAACATGTTGCCTGTTCCATCCTCCCCGTTGTGCAGCCATACTCGCATGCTTTGCCTGACCTTGCCAACCGGCGAATAGGTGCGATTCTCCATCCTGGGATAGAGCGACTTGACCCGTCTACGAGTGTTATCCCATGGTACTTGTCACCTTCGCATGTTCCGTAATCGTAGCGATACTTGGTGAACGCCTCCATGAAGCCTCTTGGGCCCTCAGCAAGAAATGCGGCGCGCACCGGGTGTTTTTTACATTGAGCCATTCTCACCGAACCTGAAGGTCTGGTTCAAAAGTCGTGCAAAATCTCCCAGAGCTTGAAGAAAGACCGACTTAATCGGTCTGTAGAGGGAAACGCCGTAGCTGCTCCCGTGGAACGTGCGAGAATAGATGCTCTCGTAGGCATTTGCGAACTTTTTGAACATATCCCATTTGTGGGACAGGAAATATCGAGGATATGTTATTTTTGCATGCCATGAGATGTGCGTGCGACGAGCAAAGGGTTTCATGTGTTGTGAAAACGTTGGTTACACATGACTCGTCATGCCTTCCCAATAACATCCCGAAACATCTGTCTTGTCGATGCAATTTGTTAAATCAAGCTGATGTTCCATGTGCCTGCCTGCGCCTTGACCTGTTGCGACTTTCTTCTCTGATTGTGAACCTTTTTTTACGCGTCTGGAAAAATGCGCAGATACCTGAGGATTGCGATTATAAATTAAAATGTTTTAGATGATGTAAAAAAGATGCACTTGGTTGGAAACGTCGTGCAATTCATCGTAGCGATATCGATACTCGCGGCCATTGGAATCTCATTAGTATCGTTGAGCTCAAGAGTGAACGATCATGAGGAAATGCTCATATGCCTTGGAGATATAGAATGTGGCAAAAAAAATAGCTCCACCACCACCTGATTCTTATTTGTGGGAGTTTAAGAGGTTCTCGATACTCCGAGTATAAGGTGTGTCCCACTTTATTGATACCACAGTAAAGGTTTGTCACACTTTACCTGTAACGAACGATGAGGTTGCATTCCGGTACAAAACAAATGGTTGGTACAGATTCTGATAGCGATGACGTTGATGTTACTCTCTCTCATACAAAGGAAGATCCATCTGGTATCACTGACGATCCTGTTGTATCCCATCCTGTTGTATCCCATCCTGTTGTATCTGAAGATGAAGGAGAAGCTGGTGTGCTATTGGGTAAGAGAATGGGTATCCACAAAAATCGCAAACGACGGCGGGTGTCAGGCAATGAAAAGCCGAGAGCGACGACGTCGAAGACATTATTATGATATTGTACAACATTGAAGATTCGATTCACCTCTCTCATAAATCGACTGAGACGTTACTTGAGCATAATGGGGCTTACTCATCATTTTCATGTTGACAGGAATCATTTCATTGAACTTTGCGTTTGTGAATGTCAGAACAAGCGTATAATACACAACATGACGATCGAGAAAGATATTCTGGTTCGATAAACAAATGAGCGAGAAATAATATAAACTGCAAGGTGCGATCGACTGCAAGTGCAGTGGGCATCTCCGGGAAACAATTCGGTACACACAATCGCACTTAAGCGGGATCGCCGGTACCGTGGCCCAAAATTAACACGGGTCTTTGTTGATGTGCAATGCGTACACTCCAGAAAGCGGTTTAATTTATATGTTCCGCCGAGTGTAGCCTGATATACAGAAAGCGGCTTCGCCAAAAGCCGCATGATATCATTGCCCGTAACCTAATTTTTGTAAGTATAATACACTCACTTCGAAGCGATGTTTGTTATTCTGGAACGATAAATACTGATTCACGCATTGAACCACACTCCTCCCTATTGTCGATACCGACGCTTTATCGACCAGCCTTAACCGGTTGAAGGAGGTGCTAGCCTCTGAAAACTTCTTCTTCAAAACGATTGTACTCGATTATGCACACGTATTGTCCGTACTAGTCGAAGGATCGGAGGTGATGTCTGTACCGCATAGGAGAACTCCCGTTGTCGAGAGCAGAGATACATTCGCGTTACGCAATGGTTTTGCTACCAGCGCCATGGATGGACAAGCACACAAGTGTGTCGGTGTTTTGCATCAAGCTTTGATGATATACCCATTCTACAGGTACTCTCTGGAGGCGAGTCCCGATTCTGCCATCAGAACACGGAGGGATGCGCAAGTTGAGAGCCACAATTGCGGCGATAGAAGGCCAACTAGAATGACACCGATTAGTAGCAGTTCTGAGGATGATGATGAGCTCGTGATTGAGCTAGCAGGACAACAACCATCAATGTTGTGGTAGGAGGAGACAACACTACATCGTCGTCATCGCCTTTGGTAGTACCATCTGTGGTAGTATCACCTATGACAACAGATGTCCCGTACACTCCAGAGTCTGTTTTCTCCATGGAGCTGGACACTGCGGATGCTATAGACGTGGATGTACATGAGAAGGTCTCGGCGGAATTTTTCTTCCCGGACGAAAATCTTGGAAAAGATGTGTCATCATGGTCTACATGCAAGGGTTGATGAGAATGCACAAAAAGAAAAAAAAAATGGGGGTACCTGGTGCGCCTGATGTGCGTGAGCAAGCAGTTTCAAAGCAGTGGTGTCAAACATGTCGGATCTTATCGGTGAAGATACCTTCGTTTCGAGCCGCACCCCAGTGGAGTCTTTCCCATATGTCCTTTGCGAATTTGGTTGCATGTGTCCCTTGCTCTAATAGCAATGAGGTTGAGGACATCGAGATGTTCGCCGCACTCCCCAATCTGAAGAGGTTAAAACATATCGGCGGACGTCAGTCAATTCCCTCGTTCCGTTTAGGACCGGTGTGTGCAGGGGAACACGCTTCAGGATCTGTACTGCGCAGACATGCATTTGATGTCCATTGCAGGGATAGAGAGCCTCAGCCAGCTGCGTTTTCTGGAATACATACACAACACAGATTGCTCCACATCCGTAGGAGAGTTCCATATTCCATCGCTGACCGTGCTGAACATCCGTTCGTCTCGTAGAGTTTCGATTCGGATTTTTCCCATACCACACATGCTTCCATCGCTTGTAGCATTCATGGGAATTTCAAATACTTGGGGGAATTTGTTACCAGACATTCAGTCTCCTGACACGATGGACATTGTCGGTAGCACTCGTGATGCCGTATCCTTCTGCTCCACACTCAAGACAAAGGTTATGCTTGAGCGTCGTGTGTACCACCTTCACATTTGTTTCAAAAAAATGGTGTAAAGACATTCCAAGTCATACAGGTGTGGATAGAGTGAGTGATCAGGACTTCCGTTTTTAGTTTTTGGCAACATGGATTATGATGATGAATGATGGCGGTTACGCCTCATATAATGTTGAGTTGAGTTTGATGCGTCTCTACACTGAGATGTGTGACCGATCCTTGATTCGGACATACGATAGACTGGGAAAGTAGTCGCAATGTCCGAAGTACCCTTGTATACGGCACGCCGTGCGATTGATTGTGAATGATTATCATTAAATGTGCCTATATGGAGGGGGACGTGCGCGGTTGCTGAAGGTGGTAGTGTTCCTGTTCGGAGTTGATGTATTGAAGAACAACAGGATCTACAACTTTTTATCGGTTAAAGAATTCGCAACATGATTCTTAATTTGTTTGTGTAAAAAGCACCTCTGACCAACGATGCCCATTGAGGATGTTCACTACCTTGTTCCAGAATTCTGTGTCCGACTCGCTCACTGTTGTTCATAGATTCAAGCAAACGCAACCGTCTGTACAATCGCACACCGTCGGATTATGTTTGTGAAGTTTGAGGAACCCGTCAAGTATGTCTTCGGACTGGACATACTCGATGCGCTGCTATTCCAAGCACGATGTACAATTGTTAGATTCGCACAACAATGAGTTGAGGATTGTCACGGTCGATGTGTTACATGGATCGTTGAAAAAGCCGACGATGTACGTAAAGGAGCTTGAGACCTTAATCACAGCATTCCCCTATTCGATAAAGCCGGTGCAGACGAGTACCCCTCTCATTATTATTTGCTACAGTAGATGCAACAATCTATCTGCGCATCCTGTGCTGCAACATAAGGTTGATGAACAACAAGGTGTCGCCGCTTGATTACACAGCTCAGGTTGCACCCACACACGCCGTGTTTGTTTAGGTACTCCTTCCCTGCGTCCCGTTTAGGCCCAGTCGCGAGACAGTGAATAACACGAACGTGTTCAACGTAGCAAACGTGGCCAGGCGCAGTGGTCGGACTGTGGGGGGGGCCGCGGACGGTTGCCCGACACCAAAAGATGGGGGGGGGGGGGGGGTCGTCGAGTTGGTGAATCCATCGGGCTCGCCCGCCAACCGAGAACTAGCGAGAGTGGCTTGCGACGCACTCCACGTCACTGAACTTCTCCATCATCCCGTCGAGTACCATATGGATGCAGTCCCGGTATTCTGGAGTCGGACCGGACACGCCTCTGTACGACATTGTGTATTACGTATGTGCTGCATGTGACGTTCGTCCGAATTCGATAGCATCAGTTCCAATGGGCGGCGCGCACTCGTCTTGTGGTGTTCACTTCTTCAATATGATCGTCGGAAATTATACCATTTCATCCCTCATCACGTACATGCAAGAGTTGCTCGCACCAATACTATCTCAATTGACGTGGTTGCCAGCAACAGGGCGGCTGTGGAGAGACAAAACAAGATCATATTAAAGCGTCGACTATATAATTTTCGTTACATGCACAAACTACGACCCGTCAACGGAGGCGTTCATCTCGTTAGTCCGCCGCGTCAATTTTAGGTTTGACGACACCGCCCAGTCCCATGCATACACGAATGCACATTTCAGCCCATATTCCTAGGGAGTGGGTTGAGCGGGGGCTTCTGTGCTGCATGAGCATCCTCACGCTAGACCACAGGACACGCAAGGCGTACATGAACATACTGGTCCCCCGGCGATCGTCAACCTCGCAGGGCCTCGCTTCATCACCCTTCGAAATAATGCCCCGAGATAGAGGAGCAACATGTGCAGCTCCGGAAGATCAAGTCGCTATTTCGACCGGGCATTCCGTGTTCAGACTCGGAGCGGGAGCGATACTCGCGCACCTTCGTTTCGACTCTCGTGTCGCTCCGTGAGGAAGCATTCCACTCCGATAGGGATAACTGAGTCGACTCAGCTTCCGTTTTTGAGTTGTTCGACGGGGTGCTCTATGACTTCAAGGGGTAAATCACCAGATTCTGACATAACACTCAGTACTTCTACGTCCCCTCGAAACGCGACACGGGGGTCCGGTTTCCGAACCGAGACTCAATCCAGATTACCGACCTAACATGTTAATTTTCTCGCGTTTCTCTCAGGAACGAAGCGAACTCGACCACGGCGGGACGAGACGTGGTGATGTTAATGAATGAGGACGACGACGACGACGAGCGACGATGATGATGAGAATGAGGAGCGACGAAGACGACGATTGATGGGGGGTGTGTTGATTCCTGTGCCGACATGGTTTGAACCATTACTTGCACGACCATTTTTCAGCTTTCCGTTTTTCCACCGACTTTTTCGAATACGAAACTGTTTTTAGGTCCTTCGAAGTAAAGAGAACAATGGTGGGTGTGGGCAACAGAGCACCATCCACATGAACATGAACCCGTTAACTTCTTTCTGCATACCATTTCCGAGCTAGGTTTGCAAGAGAAACGACATCCGAATCTCCTTCATTGCGTATCACGCTTTGCGACCGCGCAATTGAAAGAGAAGAGCTGCTTTTCTTATTGTTGGCTTATACTACCTCAAAGGGTGTTGCCGTGTCTTCGTTGTGGAGCACCTGCACGCAATAACAATTAGCGATAGTATGGAAAAATTAAAAAAACTACAAATCGCTGCATCACATGCATGCGCGCAATGTTGACGTCTACTGAGATCGAGAGTTGTTGCGTCACATATCCCTCTCCCACACAATCGATTTACGTGCACCTCTGGACTCATTAAGGAACCAATGTGTTGGCGAGTGGGCGGCGACATGGAAGACTATACGGGGTGACCTTTGCATCCGTGGAATATGGTTTGGAATGCTTCGTTTCAACAGAGTTTCAAAAGATGATTATTAATAAGAAGCAAACTCTCAGAGATGTATGCCTGGGGGCTTACCAATTTCCGGGGGAATCCCTCTTCTTCTTCTTCACTTATTCTCATACTCAGACGGTTTTCATCCATTTGTACTTCCATGGGGTCTCTCCCCCATAATATCTTCATTGTGGGAATTTCATTTCTAGACCTCCTCCTCCTCTTACGTCGAATCCTCCATGGCAATCCCATAGTGCAGCCCATATTGGTGGGGGTACTTGGAAACACAGACGGTTTTGGCGCAGTTGACCTCCAAAAAGCGGTGATTATTAGAAAGTAGCAATAATGTAATTAACACGATAAAGTCTCTTTGGCATTTTTTGGCTCGTCACTATGTTAAATACAGTGTATAAAATAAATTGCCACATTATAATCGAACGTGATGGTCAGATTTGAGACGAAAGCTTTGGACAACCGAATCCTTACAGTCGACGAAATGCAAACGGCACACCTGGTGTAGAAAACCCACGGCAGTGGCCATGATTGGGTCCAATTGGGAGGTCATGTTTTGCATTCAGGTATAAAAAACGTCATTATTTCCTGTACTGCACTTTGCAAGGTTAGAGAAAACATGGGGTGCTGCATGGTCAAGATTTGGAATCCCCATCCAGAGTTGAATCACATCGAAGAGTTTTAACCCAATCCAAATATTCAATCCAAGCGATTACACATCATGCACGATGAGCTGTCCTTGTCCTCATGAGGAATGCTGGAGTGCATCGATTGCTGGACTGTACGAACCGTTTTCGTTGCGAAACGTCACAATCACAGAAGCTCCGCCAGATGCCCTTCAGAGCAACGTGACGGGATATTCGGGTGGTACACTGACCATCCGCACCGTGCGTGACTATTGCGCATGCCTTGTGCACTGGTCATTTCCGTACAGTTGCCTGAGCATTCGAGCCATGCGGGAGGCTGCCGCTTGTCTGGGATATGCTTGATCTTTTCTTTCAATAGATCAGGGAGATCCACACAGCGTGCTACCAATTTTACGATTCCGTGCTTCCACAAGGGTCGGTCAACCGGCATCCTACTTAGGAACAACAACCTCTGGTTCGCGACTTATCCGATCGAACTCCCGTGAGCTAGGTCAACAAGGACACATTCCATGAGCTGCTTCGCGGCGAAACCGACTTCAACCTGGTGAGCACCACCAAGCTGAATCCGGCATCTCAGAGTTGAATAACGCGGGCTATGATTACGACCGATGCAGTTGAGAACAGCTCTGTTGCGCACACAGATGGGGGATATACGTAGAAACAACACGAGAATAACGCACGGCCATGGGGTGACGCAAACGACCGACGCCGCGGTCCGTCTCATCTCAATTGGGGCTCATTGGGTCTCTACCGCATTTAAAAACAAACCCGATGGCACTGGCGGGAATATCAATTCGTTCTCATTCTCATTGATATGAGTGAGCCAGACCGCATTCTTTTTTTTTTTTTTCTTTATTTATTGATTTTTTGTTTTTATTTGTTTATATTTTTTTTTATTTTTTTTTTATTTTTTTTTATTTTTCTTTTTTTATTATTTTTTTTTTTTTTTTTTGTCTTTTTTTCTTTTTTTTTTTTTGCATTTGTTGTTATTTTTTTTTTTTTTTTTTTTTTTTTTGTTTTTTTTGTTGTTTTTTTTTTTTTTTTTTTTTTTTGTTATTTTTTTTTTTTTTTTTTTTGTTTTTTTTGTTTTTTTTATATTTTATTTTTTTTTTTTTTTTTTTTTTATTTTTTTTTACCCTATGTTCCGGATGCCGTTCGTGATATTTTGCATAGGAATTAAAGTGATGGCTTGTGCACCTGCAAGGGCCGGGCGCGTGTCTCGCACGGTCAACGCCTTTTCACCGATTCGCTGGAGGCGTGGGCACGTAGGGTGCTAAGCAAGAAACGAGGAGTGCCAACACATTGGTATTGGCGTAAACCGAAACGCGTCCGTTTACGGCATATGCCAGATACGTA
>JAJSRW010000584.1:0-25958 GCA_022414725.1 Microglena sp. YARC | reverse complement strand
ACACACAACACACACACACAACACACACACACACCCACAACACAACCCAGGTGCTGAGAAAGGCGTGCGGACCTGGGTCAGCCTTAGCCAGCTGGACGCGACCACCACACATGCAGCTATACCAACACAATCTTTCAAGTGTGTTTCTTTACTTTCTTGTTCTATTTTTTACTATATTTTTTCACACGTTTTTGCCCCCCCCCCCCCACCCACACACACACACACTCACACACACACACACACAACACACACACACTCACACACACAACACACACACACACACACACACACACACACACACCAAACCAGGTGCTCAGTGAAGGCGGCGGACCTGGGTCACCTAGCCAGCGGACGCGACCCACGCATGCAGTGTGTTTCTTTACTTTTCTTGTTTATATTTTTACTTATTTTCACACCGTTTTTGACCCCCCCCCCCCCCACACACCACACACACCCACACACCACACCCACACAACAACAGCCTACACACACACACAACACAACCCAGGTTCTGATGAAAGCGGGCGGACGCAACCCCACGCATGCAGTCTCTAAGTACCGTCGAGTGTGTTTTTCTTTCTTCAATTTTTTCTTTTTTCCATTTTGGTTTAATTTGTTTTTAATTGTTTTTACCCCCCACCCCCCCACCCCCCCCCAACACACACACACACACAACCCAGGTGCTGAGAAGGCAGCAGACCAGGTCACTGGCCAGGCGGCCGGACGCGCACATGCAGTTGCGGTTTGAATCTGGAGGCGGGAGCTGGTTTTTCGGCAGGGAGACACACACACACACACACAAACTTACCCCCCTTCCAACACACACACAACACAACCCAGAGTGCTGATGAAGGCGGCAGACCTGGGCCATCAGCCAGCGGCCTGGGACGCACAACATGAAAACAGTGGGTTTGAATCTGGAGGAGTGAGCTGTTCAGTAGCAGGGCGACAAAGAGCGTCTGCTTGGACTCCCGTGTTTCTCCCCTATGGAATCAAGGTAATGGGGGGAAGTTATTAAAAAGGAATATAATCGGAATAAGACAAGAGAAAAAGAAAATAGAAAAAAAGAGAAGAAAAAAAAAGGGAAATAATGAGAATAGAAAAAGAAGAGAAAAAGAAGAAGAAAAAGAAGGAGAAAATCCGGCAGGGCGACAAAAGAGCAGTCTGCTTGGACTCCGTGTTATCCCCACTCGATGATAGCGTAAGAAAAGAAATGAATATACAGAGGTATGCGGCAAGGAATACAAAAGAAATTAAAAAGAAATTAAAACAAAAAATGTGTCTTCGACTTATGGGTTTGGTAAGCAGGGGAAACAAATAGTAAAAAAAAGAAGGAAGAAAGAAAAAGAAAAAGAAAAAGAAAAGAAAAAAAAATAGAAGAAGCAGAAAGAAAAAAAAAGGAAAAAAAAGAAGAAAGAAAAAGAAAAAGAAAAAAAAGAAAAAAAATTGAGGCAGGGCGACACAAGAGCTTTGCTTGGACTCAGTGTTGTCTCCTCTTTATGGATAGGTAAGAAAGGGAAAAAAAACATTAAAAAGAATAAAAAATGAATACAAATGAAGTAAAAAATGAGGAACAGAAAGAAAAAAGGAGGGGAAAAGAAGAAGAAAATACAGGGTAGGGCGACAAAGAGCGTCTGCTTGGACTCCGTGTTTCTCCCCTTATGGATAGGTAATGCAAAACAAATGGTATAAAAAAATTGAAAGGGACTTAAAAGGATACAAAAAGAATGGTGTCCCTGTTTATGGGTAGGAATAAAAAAATAAAAATAAAGAACAATCGGTCATGTCCCTGTTATGAAAATAAAAAAAAAACAAAATAAAAGGACAATCGGTGTCCTGTTTATGAAAATTAAAAAAAAAAAAAAATGGTGTCCCTGTTTATGAAAATAAAAAAAAAAAAAAAAAAGACAATGGTGTCCCTGTTTATGAAAATATAAATCTTTATGAATGCTGAAATACAAAAAAATAAAAAAACAATGGTGTCCCTGGAATAAAAAAGAACAAGAAGAAGAATGAGAAAGAAAATCAACGTGTTCAGGCAGGGTCACAAAGAGTGTTTGCTTGGACTCCGTGTTTCTCCTCTTATGGATGGGTGAGAAAGGAAAAAACATAAAAAAAGGGATACAATTGAATACAAAATGAACAAAAATGGAGGAAAAAGAAGAAAAAAGAAGGGGGATAGATGAAAAATATCAGGCAGGGCGACAAAGAGTGTTTGCTTGGACTCCGTGTTTCTCCTCTTATGGATGGGTGAGAAAGGAAAAAAAACATTAAAAAGGAATACAAATGAATACAAATGAAGAAAAAATGAGGGAAAAGAAGAAAAAAGGAGGGGAAAAGAAGAAGAAAATCAGGCAGGGCGACAAAGAGCGTGTGCTTGGACTCCGTGTTTCTCCTCTTTATGGATGGCTCTAGGGTTTAGGGTTTTAGAGTTTGAAAAAGAAGATCAAAAGGAAGAGGAAAATAATACAAACATTAAAATAGTAATGAGAACGCTGCGCCTGGTGGGGCGTGGGAATAGGGGGGAATGCATGATAACAGTCTGCCACCTCGACTGGACAAGCTACCATCGCGGTTGACAACGACCTGCAACACCAAGGGTGACCAGAGGGGGAATCGAACTTCTGACCCTTTGTCATTACCCATTGTCGATTTGGTGTACCACTAGACTGGTGTATCACTGAAACGGGCTGAGAACGCCTGGTGGGGCGTGGTGTGAAGGGAACCCGTCGTACGCGGGCAGAGAACACTCTACAACCTTGACTGGACAAGCCAATCAGCCAACACCAACCACCAACCAACACCAACCACCAAACCTAACCACTACAACAACACCAATCAACTCCAACCAACTCCAACCAACACCAACCAACACCAACAAACACCAACCAACCATGGCCAACACCAACACCAAACAAAACCAAACAGCTCCAACCAACACCAACTAACACCAACCAACACCAACCAACACCAACCAACAGGGCGAAGGCACGCATCACCAAATCTCAACCAGGGTTCTTTAAGATAGTGGCACCAACTAACACCAACCAACACCAACCAACAGGGCGAAGGCAGGCATCACCAAATCTCAACCAGGGTTCTTCAAGATCGTGGCATGCCCCCTCTTCAATTCTTTCGCTGCTGTCTTCCCAACCACCCTACCTGTCACTCAAAACCTGGAGGCGAATCTTGCAGTAAGTTTGATTTTTTTCTTTTTTTATTCCTTTCGGTTATATTTTTAATAGCCACAGCCAGCCCGTCACTCAAAATCTGGAGGCGAATCTCGCCCCCAGTAAGTTTGATTTTTTATTATATTTTTATTTATTTTTATTTATTTTTATTTAATCCCTTTTTATTTTATATTTTTAACAACCACAGCCCAGCCCGCCACTCAAAATCTGTAGGCGAATCTCGCAGTAAGTTTGATTCTTTGTTCTTTTAATCCCTTTTTTATTTATTATAGTTTAATCCCTTTTATTTATTTTATTTAATCCCTTTTATTTATTTATTTAATCTATTTTATTTTAATCCCTTTCATTTATTTTATTTAATCCCCTATTATTTATTTTATTTAATCCCTTTTATTTATTTTATTTAATCCCTATTTATTTATTTTATTTAATCCCTTTTATTTATTTTATTTAATCCCCTATTTATTTATTTAATCCCTTTATTTATTTATTTTATTTAATCCCTTTTCATTTATTTTATTTTAATCCCTATTATTTATTTTATTTAATTCCCTTTATTTATTTATTTAATCCCTATTATTTATTTTATTTAATCCCTTTTATTTATTTTATTTAATCCCTATTATTTATTTTATTTAATCCCTTTTATTTATTTTATTTAATCCCTTTTATTTATTTTATTTAATCCCTATTATTTATTTTATTTAATCCCTTTTATTTATTTTATTTAATCCCTTTTATTTATTTTATTTAATCCCTTTTATTTATTTTATTTAATCCCTTTTTTGTGTACGTATTTCCAATCGCCCCAGCCCAGCCCGTCACACAAAACCTGGAGGCAAATCTAGCAGTATGTATTTTTTAATGTATAATCACCCATATTTGTTTTTAATCGCCACAGCACCATGTTTTTTAAGCCCACCCCACACCTCACCCCACAACACCTCACCCCACACACCACACCCCAACCAACCCCAACCAACGTCAACCTACACTAGCCAACAACCTTGTTTTGCCTTTTCTGCCTTTTTTGCCTTTTTTGCATTGCACCCCAGACCTCACTCCACAACCCAACCAACCCCAACCAACACTAGCCAACAACCTTGTTTTGCCTTTTTTGCCTTTTTTGCATTGCACCCCACAACTCACTCCACACCCCAACCAACCCCAACCTTCACTAGCCAACAACCTTATTTTGCCTTTTTTTGCCTTATTTGCATTGCACCCCACACCTCACCCCACACCCCAACCAACCCCAACCAACCTCAACCTACACTAGCCAACAACGTTGTTACGCCGTTTTTGCATTGCACCCCGCATCCCACTCCACACACACCATCCCCCCCACACAATCCCACACCCCACCACACCCCACTCCACACCCATCCATCCCCCACACAATCCCACACCCCGCCACACCTCACTCCACCCACCATCCCCCCCACACAATCCCACACCCAACCACACCCCACTCCACACCCCATCCCCCCCACACAATCCACACCCAACCACACCCCACTCCACACCCATCCCCCCCACACAATCCCACACCCCACCACACCCCACTCCACACCCCATCCCCCCCACACAATCCAACACCCCACCCACATCCCACTCCACACCCCATCCCCCCCACACAATCCCACACCCCACCACACCCCACTCCACCACCCATCCCCCCACACAATCCCCACACCGAACCAACACCCCACTCCACCCACCATCCCCCCCACAATCCCACACCCCACCACACCCCACTCCACACCCCATCCCCCCCACACAATCCCACGCCCCACCACACCCCACTCCACAAACCATCCCCCCCACACAATCCCACACCCCACCACACCCACTCCACACACCATCCCCCCACACAATCCCACACCCACCACACCCACCACACCCCACTCCACACCACACCACACACCACACCCCTCCATAGCCCACAATCCCACACCCCACCCCACCCCACACCCCACTATCCCACATTCCACCCACAATATGTTTTGTAAACAGGTATGGATTGATGAGGGTCAAGCGCTCTCAAGGGCAAGGTTGAAAAAGGCACAGCATTGAAAACACACCACACACCACACACCACACCACACCACACCACACACCACAACACACACCACACCACACACCACACCACACCACACACCCCGCACCCCACAATCCAGCACACACCACACACACACCAGAATCCCACCACACCACCCCGCACCCCACAATCCCACCACAAACCAGAATCCCACCACACACCCTGCACCCCACAATCCCACCACAACCAGAATCCCACCCACACACCCCGCACCCCACAATCCCACCACACACCCCACCACACACCACAATCCCACCACACACCCCACCACACACCACAATCCCACCACACACCCTGCACCCCACAATCCCACCACACACCCCGCACCCCACAATCCCACCACACACCCCGCACCCCACAATCCCACCACACACCCCGCACCCCACAATCCTACCACAGACCCCACCACACACCACAATCCCACCACACACCCCGCACCCCACAATCCCACCACACACCCCGCACCCCACAATCCTACCACACACCCCACCACACACCACAATCCCACCACACACCCCGCACACCACAATCCCACTTCACACCCCGCACCCACAATCCTACCACACACACCCCACCACACACCACAATCCCACCAACACCCCGCACCCCACAATCCGACCACACACCCGGCACCCCACAATCCCACCACACACCCCATCACAGCCCACAATCCCACCACACACCCCGCACACCACAATCCCACCACACACCCCGCACACCACAATCCCACCTCACACCCCACCACACACCTCAATCCCACCACACACCCCGCACCCCAGAATCCCACACCCTGCCCCACCCCACAATCCCACACACCACCCCACCCCACAATATGTTTTTCACACAGGTATGATTGATGAGGGTCAAGCGCTGGCAAGGGCAAGGCTTCACTGGGTTCTGCAATAAAAACACACCCAACACTCCACCCCTTACAATACACACCACAATCCCACCCCACCCCAACCCACCCCACCCAACCTACACCACCCAACAACCTTATATTGCCTTTTTTGTAAACAGTTATGGATTGATGAGGGTCAAGCGCTGGCAAGGGCAAGAGGCTAAATTGGGCCAACTGTGATGAAAACATACCCCACACCCCACACCCCACACCACCACCTCTACCACTACCACCACCCCAACCCACCACACCCCAACCTACACCATCCAAGAACCTTCTTTTGCCTTTGTTGCATACAGGTATGGATTGATGAGGGTCAAGCGCAGGCAAGGGCAAGAGGCTAAATTGGGCCAACTGTGATGAAAACATACCCCACACCCCACACCCCACACCACCACACCACCACACCACCACCTCTACCACTACCACCACCCCAACCCACCACACCCCAACCTACACCATCCAAGAACCTTCTTTTGCCTTTGTTGCATACAGGTATGGATTGATGAGGGTCAAGCGCTGGCAAGGGCAAGAGGCTAAATTGGGCCAACTGTGATGAAAACATACCCCACAATCCCACCACACACCCCAACCAACCACTGCCAACCCCGACCAAACAACCTGTTTTTTACCTTTTTGCCTTTTTGTAAATAGGTATGGATTGATGAGGGTTGAAGCGCTGGCAAGGGTAAACTGGGCCAACTGCACCTCACTGGCAATTTCAAGCACGCACCCCACCCTATCCGACCCCAACGTACACCCCAACCAACAACCTGTTTTTTGCATTTGTTTCCTTTGTTCCATGCAGGTATGGATTGATGAGGGTCAGGCCCTGGCAAGGGAAAGACTTAACTGGGCCAACTGCACCTTACTGGCAATTTCAAGCACGCACCCCACCCTATCCGACCCCAATGTACACCCCAACCAACAACCTGTTTTTTGCATTTGTTTCCTTTGTTCCATGCAGGTATGGATTGATGAGGGTCAGGCGCTGGCAAGGGCAACGTTGAACAACCCAAAGCAATGAAAACACACCCCACACCATACTCCTGTCCCACACACCTCCACACCCCACACCCCACACCACAATCCTGTCCCACACACCTCCACAACCCACACCCCGCCACACCCCACAATCCCACCCCACACCCCACCACACCCCACAATCCCACACCACACCCCACCCCACAATTTGTGTTGCATACAGGTGTGGATTGATGAGGGTCAGGCGCTGGCAAGGGCAAGGCTAAACTGGGCCAACTGTACCTCACTGGCAATTTCAAGCAAGTCGCGCCTTGATGATGTTTCGAATTCTTAGCTCATGCTGGGGGTCTCCAATTCTCAGCTCATGGTGGGGGCGCTTGAGAAGGTCCTGGGCCCCCCATAGCCCCCCCTTGGGTAAAGCGCTGCCAAGGGCAAGGCTGTACTGGGCCAACTGAACCTCACTGGCAATTTCAAGCAAGTCGCGCCTTGATGATGTCTCGAATTCTCAGCTCATGCTGGGGGTCTCCAATTCTCAGCTGATGGTGGGGGCGCTTGAGAAGGTCCTAGGCCCCCCATAGCCCCCCCCCCCCCCCCCTAGGGTCAAGTGCTGCCAAGGGCAAGGCTGTACTGGGCCAACTGTACATCTCTGGCAATTCCAAGCAAGTCGCGCCTTGATGATGTTTCCAATTCTCAGCTCATGGTGGGGGCGCTTGAGAAGGTCCTAGGCCCCCCTTAGCCCCCCCTTGGGTCAAGCGCTGCCAAGGGCAAGGCTGTACTGGGCCAACTGTGCATCTCTGGCAATTTTAAGCTAGTCGCCCCTTGATGATGTCTTGAATTCTCAGCACTCATGGTGGGGGCGCGCGAGAAGGTCCTAGGCCCCCCTTGGCCCCCCGCCCCCCCTAGGGTCAAGCGCTGCCAAGGGCAAGGCTTACCTGAGCCAACTGTGCGTCTCTGGCCATCTCTAGGAAGACCCGCCCGCAAAGAAGAAGAAGAAGAAGAAGAAGAAGAAGAAGAAGAAGATTAATAAAGCATTGATAAACTAGAGTACTGCACACCGTATAATAGTCATAAAAAACTAATAATAATACTAATATTAATATAAATAATAAATCATTGATCTTCTGAAGTACTGGACTCCAAAATAAACAATAATATTTTATAATTATAATGATGGTGATCATTAAAAAATTAAATAATAAGGCATTGATGACCTGGAGTAAACACCAAACAACACCAAACAACACCAAACAATCATTTTACCGACGCCCTGAGTTCTGAACACCAACCAACACCAACCAACACCAACCAGTATCAAATAACAAATTATCAAATATAAAATATCAAATAATCAAATATCAAATATCAAATAATCATTGTACTGATGCCCCGAGTTCGGAACACCAACCAACACCAACCAACATATAACAACCAACACCAAACAATAATTTAACTGACACCCTGAGTTCTGATTGTGCTGCACTGATAATTTAATTATCAAATTATAAGTGAATCATCACGCATGTGATGCTGATTTAATTGTGATTTAATTTTACAATTACAATTAAATCGTCACACAGGGAATGCTGATTTAATTGTGATGGTGGTGGTACCTCATGTTGGTGCCCCCCCCCCCCCCCCCCCCATTTTTTTCTTCTTCGGCCGCCCGTCACCACTCCTGCCCTAGTGTAGTGTGTCAGTGTGTGCATGTCATGTGTGTGTGTTTGTGTGTGTGCATGCGTGTGCGCGCGTCACCACTCCTGCCTTGGTTTAGTGTGTAATTGTGTGTGTGTGTTCATATGTGTGTGCGTGTGTGTGCATGTGTGTGTGGTCTGGCAATGATCAATAACCACCCACCCTTGGGCTTGTGTGCATGTGTGTGTGGTCTGTCAGTTATCAATAACCACGCACCCTTGGGCATGTGTGCATGTGTGTGTGGTCTGGCATTGATCAATAACCACGCACCCTTGGGCATGTCCATTTCCTGCAACTATATATGAATGTATTGTATGCGAGTCAGGGTATTGAAATTGAAATTGAAATTGTTACATCCGTGTAATAGCGTTACTCACAGGACGTGAAGTTAAGGACACCATTGCGTAAGGTTGCTTAGCTCAGCAGGCCGTATTATTACCCATGGGTCTCGTATTCATTCTGTAATCCTTTTCTGGATTTGGCAAATCATTTCGAGCTGAGTTCTGTGTTTCCTTCAATTGTGATTCCCTACACATACAATCCCTCGTTAGCTAATTTCAGCATTTTCACATTCATGCCGCAACAATGCCACGAGCGAGACTAGGATTAGGGGGTTTAATAACCAGGAAAGTAACCTTCTTTTCTTTCGTTTACATGTTAAAGTCTACTGGACACCACGATGGTGTATGAGACTGTGCTTAAACTAAAAGAAAAAGCACCCACAAAGCAAAAACAAAAATGACATTACGGGTGTGTCGAGGACGTACAAACCAGACTCCCAACCACCGTTTGACATCACGGGTGTGTCGAGGACGTACAAACCAGACTCCCAACCACCGTTTGACATCACGGGTGTGTCGAGGACGTACAAAACAGACTCCCAACCACCGTTTGACATCACGGGTGTGTCGAGGACGTACAAACCAGACTCCCAACCACCGTTTGACATCACGGGTGTGTCGAGGACGTACAAACCAGACTCCCAACCACCGTTTTGTTCATACAAACCAGCCTAGAAACGAACGAACTAAATCAGAAACCAGAAACCAGAAAACGAGTTTGGGCACACATAGCTGGCCCTGAGGAATTTCGTGGGGGTCTATCTATCTCTGGTGCAAAATGTTGGCATTAATACCCCCCAATACCCTACCAACTTTGGGGGGGCATCTGATTTTTTGGGGTTCAGTTGCGCTAGGTGAAATGTAACCATCCCAACAGGCCAGGCCTAGGAAGCCTTCAAGCCTATGATAAGCAGGAAAGAGGCAAAATCAAGAGGAGGCCAAGGCAAGGCAAGCCAGGCCAGGCCAAGCCAGGCCCCAGATCCCCCACCCCTCCGTCCCCCAAACAACTTGAGGAGTGGTGTGGAGTTGAGAAAGGGTCCTCCCCTCAAGTGTGCACTCTAGTGACACTCCAATTGTGTAACAAATGAAGCCCCCCCCCCCCACCCACCCACCCCACCCCCTTGCCCCCCCTTGGTTCCCCATGGTTCCCCCATGTGTCTATTGCCTCCTCTTGTATTGCCTCGGAGGCGTGCAGCGCGATGCTTCACCCAAGCCATCAGTCGGTCGGAAACATTAAAAAGCGTGCATGCACGATGCTTCACCCAACGTTTCAGAATTCGGAAACATTAACCAGACCTGAGAAAACGATGGACCAATTCTCAAATAACATTAAAATCGTGCAAAAACGATTAATCGTGCCTAAAAAAATCACTGTTGCTTCCTCATATGTCAGTTGGAAAGGCTCTCATGTGTCTATTGCCTCCTCATGTATTGCCTTCTCGTATGTCAGTTGGAAAGGCTCTCATGTGTCTATTGCCACCTCATGTATTGCCTCCTCATGTATTGCCTCCTAGTATGTCAGTTGGAAAGGCTCTAATGTGTGACCAGACCAAAACACCAAATGTTACCAAAGTACAAGTTGCTACACTAAGCTAACAGCTTGAACTAAAATCGTGTCAACTTTTGTTGTATATATACCTCCCAGCTAGCTAGTTAGTTTGAGCTTAAGTAAGCTTGCAAGAGAGATTTGATACGTGCCAAGTGCACAATATATGTAACCAATGAGGCAATGAATCCCCCTTGATTCCCCCTTGAGTGTGTCCTCCTTGCTTGAGTCCCCTTTATGGGTATGGGCTATATATATGTGCTACAAACACACCCGATCTTTGGGCTGGCATATTATCCAGCGAAAAATTGCTCCAAACACAAAACTAAAACGGGTGGAGGCATGCCCAAGAGGTGAACTAAATCGATTACCAGGTTTTGGTCACATTCAAAAGGAGCTACATGCCATTTTGGTTTTAGTACACCCTACTTTACTACTCCTGAATGAATCCTGATTTGTAAAGTAAAGCAGGAGGAGCCCAGGCCTTTAAATGTTCAGTCAGGCCAATTTTTTCAAAGAATGGGGCTGCTATGGCTTATACCATGGCGATATTTTGAACTACTTTTCAGGTCATTCTGAGCCCCTCACTTTAGACCTCGAGCAATAAGTATTTACCCCCCCCCCCCTCCCTCCCTCCCCACCCCCTCACTTTATATTTATAAGGCGTGGGAGGAGTGATCTTTTTTCTACTCCTGAGTAAAAGTTAAAGTACCGTAAAGTAAATCATGAAGCGAATTCTGCTTAGGTAATCCAGCCCACCTCTCGTCCTGAACATAATTGTTACGTGGCTGCAATATGGCTAGGAACCTAATTTGTGGTGGGGCAAGGTACGTACGTAGGGGGACGTAGGGCCCGTGGCAGGCATTGCAGGGGATGCGGCCACAAGACGAGCAGGGTTCACCCGGGGGGTAACGCGGGTTGGCAACGGAGGCGGAGGCTGCAGACACAGGCCAGGGTCGGGCTGGGGGGCGGGCCGGGCCCCCACCCCCCCCGCCAATAATGACATAGCACGCGGGTGCCGTACTGCCCTCACATGTCTGAACAAATTGCCGTGCAGACGCGTACGGCCGCGCTTTTCATTTTGTCATACGGGTACGTAATAACTTCTGAATACAGATTTATTCTCCCACCCTAAAACAACGCTGTGCGATCTTTTAGTTTCACTTCATACCAACTGTCCCTATCGTCCCGTTCGCCCAGTGCAAAGGATAGCTCCACCCCAGGCTGCGAGAAAAGCGGCGAACGCCTACGACTGAACAGCGGTGCTTCGCGTCAAGCGAGCGAGGAAAGCGATGAGTCTCAACGATGCTATCTCCATGGACCGGGTATCGGCGTCTTTGTCCAAGATATGCGAGGTAAATATCCATAAAGTACCCTCCGAGACTGGAATTGTTTGAGCCACTTGTGGGTCTACTGTCCACGTCCCAAATGCCGATTGCCTCGTTCGACTCCCCTCCATATGCCTCGGATTCCTATTTATTGCGAACTAGAGTGCTTCTCTACGAAATCCCGTCATGCTCTCGCATGCCATCCCCCACCCCCCCCCCCTCTTCCTTGCCTCGTCTAAAATATCTGGAAAGGAGCAAAAAGAAAGATACCTTTCCGCATGCAACGTAACTTCCGACTTATTGCTCCATCCTTGCCTGTTGGCTCGTACGCCTGCGACTTATAGCCCAGATTCCTTGCGATTGCCTCTCTTTTACCTCATGGCCTTACTAAATATCAGTCTGAAAAATTCGCCACCCTGATCGTTTGAGTCTTAGTGATGAATCTCTACGGAACAGACAGACATGCTCTTACGAATTGCTGAAGACAGACGAAGTTCGGTCGGAATTGGGCTGCCAGTGCTGTTTGCTGTAATTGTAGGCAGCGAGCCTCGCGATACTCGAACATCTACGCTGTTGCAAGCACCTCCTGTCCTGATCGATCCGCCTTGTCCTAATCCCGATTCCGCCATCCTCTCTTCCCCTCTCCATCTGTTTCTCTATTTCTCAAATTTTCAATTTTCTGTTTCACTCTTCCATTCCTTTTCTCGTTCGTAGTTGATTTCCGGAGCGAAATCGTGTGTGCGCACATGTACGTAACTGGCAGCAGGTTGGCAACTTATAGGCCAGGTGGCCTATCGAGCGTGAACTTGACCTTGAACTTGAACCTCGACTCGGAATAGGTCCTGGAGCCATCTTCCTCTCTTTCTGTCCTTCAGTCCTTCTCTCTGTTTTGCTGATGCGATTCCGCGACTGCTGTCTGGAAAATATCGCGTGCGCCCGTCGGAGTTGACATTATGCAGACAGTTTAACCACCAACAAAACAAAATCACCCCCGAGATCAAAACCGCCAAGCTCATGCGATACTTTATCCGACGCTGACTGCTCTCCGGAGGTATCGCTTGTATCCATTGGAGTTGATATGTCCTGGCAGTTCAACCGATACGATTCCGAGACTGCTCTCCTGGAGATATCCCATGCACCCGTCGGAGTAGATATTTTCCGAATGTCGTAACACCATCCCCACAATCGAAATCCCCTTGGCTTAACGATGCGTTTCTACGAACGTGTTTTTCCCCAGCTGAAAACACCAAATTCTAGGCAGCTCCCCTGTCTGGCAAGCCAGCGGAAGGTTTTGCAGCCTAGTGTGACAAAATCAGCTGTCCAGAACTGTCCAAGTATGATCATATGATATTGTATATAAATTGTAACTGTGGCCAGCTTTGTAAATATGATTTTGTATATAAATTGTTGGTCTAGTGGTAGACTAAATCACTTAAAGAACGAGGGTCGGGGGTTCGATTCCCCTTTCGGTCGCTCTCAGCGTTGCAGGTCGTTGTCAACCGCGATGGTTGCTTGTTCAGTTGAGGTAGAAGGCCGCTCTCCACCCGCGTACGAAGGGCTCCCTTAACACACACCCAGTACCCACCAGGCGTTATCATTACCTTTTTTTATATAAATTGTACCATCGGCCCAAAATTTGGCCCAACTTGCGCCAAAACTTTCGCCCAAAAAAGAAACAGTGCCTGATGGCTCATGCTTTGTGTCATGAGTGTGTTTGGTGATGGGCAGGGTTACTACTAAGCGCGCGCGGCAGCGTGGTGCCGCTCTGCCTTTTTGAGCCCCTCAGTGCATTTCACGCAGTATTTTCAACCCCCTATGGGCGCAGCACGCAGTTTTTGCGCTTTTTGCATTAAAAAGCGCTGACCAAATTGACGTTTGTGCGCTTTAAAGCGCTGACCAATTGGTTGGCTATAAGTAGTACTGTGGTGGGTGCTACACGAGTGTACCAAGAAAACGAGTACCAGTGTGTGTGTGTGTATGTGTGTGTATGTGTGTGTGTGTGTATGTCATGAGTGTGTGTGGTGGTGGGTGCTACACGGAGTGTACCAAGAAAACGAGTACCAGTATGTGTGTGTGTATGTGTGTGTGTGTGTATGTCATAGTGTGTGTGGTGTGGGTGCTAGTGTACCAAGAAAACGAGTACCAGTGTGTGTGTATGTGTGTGTATGTCATGAGTGTGTGTGGTGGTGGGTGCTACACGTAGTGTTCCAAGAAAACGAGTACCAATGTGTGTGTGTGTGTATGTGTGTGTGTGTGTGTGTGTATGTGTGTGTGTGTGTGTGTATGTCATGAGTGTGTGTGGTGGTGGGTGCTACACGGAGTGTACCAAGAAAACGAGTACCAGTGTGTGTGTGTGTGTGTATGTGTGTGTGTGTGTATGTCATGAGTGTGTGTGGTCGTGGGTGCTACACGGAGTGTACCAAGAAAACGAGTACCAGTGTGTGTGTGAGTGTGTATGTGTGTGTGTGTGTATGTCATGAGTGTGTGTGGTGGTGGGTGCTACACGGAGTGTACCAAGAAAACGAGTACCAGTGTGTGTGTGTGTATGTGAGTGTGTGTATGTGTGTGTGTGTGTGTGTATGTGTGTGTGTGTGTGGGTATGTCATGAGTGTGTGTGGTGGTGGGTGCTACACGGAGTGTACGAAGAAAACGAGTACCAGTGTGTGTGTGTGTGTATGTGTGTGTGTATGTCATGAGTGTGTGTGGTGGTGGGTGCTACACGGAGTGTACCAAGAAAACGAGTACCAGTGTGTGTGTATGTGAGTGTGTATGTGTGTGTGTGTGTATGTCATGAGTGTGTGTGGTGGTGGGTGCTACACGGAGTGTACCAAGAAAACGAGTACCAGTGTGTGTGTATGTGAGTGTGTATGTGTGTGTGTGTGTATGTCATGAGTGTGTGTGGTCGTGGGTGCTACACGGAGTGTACCAAGAAAACGAGTACCAGTGTGTGTGTATGTGAGTGTGTATGTGTGTGTGTGTGTATGTCATGAGTGTGTGTGGTGGTGGGTGCTACACGGAGTGTACCAAGAAAACGAGTACCAGTGTGTGTGTGTGTGTGTGTGTGTGTATGTGTGTGTGTATGTCATGAGTGTGTGTGGTGGTGGGTGCTACACGGAGTGTACCAAGAAAACGAGTACCAGTGTGTGTGTATGTGAGTGTGTATGTGTGTGTGTATGTCATGAGTGTGTGTGGTCGTGGGTGCTACACGGAGTGTACCAAGAAAACGAGTAACAGTGTGGGTGTGTGTGTATTAATGTGAGTGTGTATGTGTGTGTGTGTGTATGTCATGAGTGTGTGTGTGGTGTGGGTGCTACACGGAGTGTACCAAGAAACGAGTACCAGTGTGTGTGTGTGTATGTGAGTGTGTATGTGTGTGTGTGTGTATGTCATGAGTGTGTGTGGTGGTGGGTGCTACACGGAGTGTACCAAGAAAACGAGTACCATGTGGTGTGTATGTATGTGTATGTGTGTGTGTGTGTATGTCATGAGTGTGTGTGGTGGTGGGTGCTACACGGAGTGTACCAAGAAAACGAGTACGCAGTGTGTGTGTGTATGTGTGTGTATGTGTGTGTGTGTATGTCATGAGTGTGTGTGGTGGTGGGTGCTACTAACGGAGTGTACACAAAGAAAACGAGTACCAGTATGTGTAAAGTATGTGATGTGGTGTATGTGGTGTGTGTGGTGTGTATGTCATGATGTGTGTGTAGCTACACGGAGTGTACGAAGAAAACGAGTACCAGTATGTGAGTGGTATGTGTGTGTGTGTGTGACAAACGGATGTACCAAAAAAGAGTACCATGGTGCGTGTGTGTGTGTGTATGTGTGTGTGTGTGTGTGTATCGTGGTGGGTGGTGGGTGCTACACGGAGTGTACCAAGAAACGAGTACCATAAAGTGTGTGTGTGTATGTGTGTGTGTATGTGTGTGTGTATGTCATGAGTGTGTGATGTGGTGAGGTGTACACGGAGTGTACCAGTACCAGTGTGTGTGATGTGTTTATTGTGAGTGTGTATGTGAGTGTGTGTATGTGTGTGTCATGCTGGTGTGTGGTGTATTTGTGTGTTGTATTGTCATGAGTGTGTGTGGTCCGTGGTGCTACACGGAGTGTACCAAGAACGAGTACCAGTGTGTGTGTATATTGGTGGTGTGTGTGTTGTGTATGTGTGTGTGTGTGAGTGTGTGTGTGGTGTTGTGTATGTCCATGAGTGTCGTGTGGTGTGGGTTGCTACACGGAGTGTACCAAGAAAACGAGTGTGTGAGTGTGTTATGTGAGAGTGTATGTGATGTGTATGTGTGTGTGTGTGTATGCTCATGAGTGTGTGTGGTGGTGGTGTGGCTACACGTAGTGTTACAAGAAAACGAGTGTACTCGTATGTGTGTGTTGTTGTATGTGTGTGTGTGTGTATGTCATGAGGTTTGTGTTATGTCATGAGTGTGTGTGGTGGGGTGGGTGGATTCAATGGAGTGTTGGTGTGCGGTGCTAACCGGAGGGTACGAGAAACGAGTACTCAGTGTGTATGTGTGTGTGTGTATTGTGTGTATGTTGGTGGTGTGTACTGTGAGTGGTATGTCATGAATGTGTGTGTGTCCCCTGTGGTGTGGTGTGGTATGTGTGTGCACACGGTGTCGTACCAAGAAAAGAGTATGTCATGTTGGTAGGAGGTGTATGGTGTGTTGATATGTTCAAGTGTGTGTGGTCGTGGGGCTACACGGAGTGTACCAAGAAAACGAGTACGCATGGTGGTGGTATATAGGTGTGTGTGTGTGTATGTCTGAGTGTGTGGTGGTGGTGCTGTGTGTACCAGTATATGTATGTCAAATGGAGTGGTGTGTGGTGTGGAGTGTCAGAGATGTGTGTGGTTGGTGGTACCTTACACGTAGTGTACCAGTGTGTGTGTGTGTGTGAGGTGTGTAGTGATGTGTATGTATAGTGTGTGTGTGTGGTGTGTGTGTGTGTGTGTGTTGTGTGGTATTGTGTGTATGTGAGTGTGTGATGGTGGTTGGTATATGAGTGTGTGTGTGTGTGTGTTTGTGTGTTAATGGTGTGGTATGTGTTTGTGTGTGTGTGTGTGTTAGTTTTGGTTGTGGTGTCAGAGTGTGGTGTGGTGGGGGTGCGGATGTACCCAATGTTGTGTGGTGGGTGCCTAACACGGATTGACAAGAAAACGGTACCAAAGAACGAGCCCCCCCCCCACCGCCCCCCCCCGTTGCCCCCCACCCCCCTACACACACCACACACACACACCACCACCACTCCTCCCCTCCCCCCAAAGCAGCGTGCGCAAAGCTGCGAAAGCTGCAGCCACAGCACGCACTTTGTAGGACCAGCCTCCATATTGTTACAGGGATAGTCTGGGGATCACAATTGATGACGCCCCCCCCCCCCCCCCCCCCCCCCCCCCTTTTTGCCCCTATTTTTTCATTTTTTTTATTTCGCAGGAGGGGTTCACAGAACGCATCTAGCAGAGCAATGGGCAACCCCAAAACTCCCCAACTTAGCAGCGCAATGCACCTGTCCGCTGCACCTTTTCACCCACCCAAACCTTTTTCAAATTGTTTTGCAAATTATCCACATTTGCACATTAGTGCCGGAGGGGTTCACGGAGTGTTTAAAGCAGATGGGGTTTGCAATGGATGATCCTTCCCAACTCTCCAACTTGCAGCAGGCATGCACCCTACACAACACCCAGTCCACGCAGCCACCACATCCACACCATCTCCACCACCCTTTTTGCACATTTGCACTTTTTTGTAGGAGGGGTTCACGGAGCGTTTAAAGCAGATGGGCGTTGCAATGGACGACCCCAACTCCCCAACTTGGCAGCGTATGCGCGTCGTTATAGACAAAGCTATTGGGCGCGTGCAACGCTCGTATGAGCTTGCCTTGGAAGCCGACATCTTACCAGAGATCCAATGTAAGTGTGTGTGTGTGTGTGGTGTTTGTGTGTGCGTGTGTGTGTGCGTGTGGTGGGGGGGAGGGGGGTTTCAATTTGGTAGAAAACATGGAAACTTAGCAGCGTATGCGAGTTGTAGTTGACAAAGCTATTGGGCACGTGCAACGCTCGTACGAGCTCGCCTTGGATGCCGACATCGTTACAAGATTCAAGTGGAATGTGTGTGTGTGGTGGTGTTTGTGTGTGTGTGTGTGGTGGTGGTGGGGATTTCCATTTTGGTAGAAAATATCAAAATATTGGCAGCGCATGCGCGTCGTTATAGACAAAGCTATTGGGCCGTAACGCTGGTAATGACGCTTGCCTTGGAAGCGGACATCTACCAAAGATTCAAGTATATATGTTTGGGTGTTGTGTGTGAGTGTGTGGTTGTGTGGTGTGTGTGTGGTGGGGTAAGCGGGGGGGGGGAGGTGTGTGCGTGTGTTGCTGTGGTGGTGGTGGTGGTGGTGGTGTGGGGGGAATATGTATAGGGCGCGTGCAACGCTCATTTCGAGCTGGCCTTGGGAAGGCGACATTCTACCAGAGATTTAAGTGTAAGTCTGTGTGTGTGTGTTGTGGGTAGGGGAGGGGGGGGGGGGGGGGGGAGTGGTGGGGGGGGGGGGAGGTGTGTGCGGTGGTGGTGGTGGTGGTAGTGCGGGGGGGAATATGTATACGGGGCACGTGCAACGCTCATACAAGCTCACCGGAGCGAGAGGCGATTCTACCCAGAGATTAAGTTTAAGTCTGTGTGTGTTTGTGGGTGGGTGTGGGTGGATGGGGGGTGGGATTCAAATATTATCAGCGTATGCGAGGCGTTATAGACAAAGCTATTGGCGCGTGCAAGGCTCATACGAGCGTCACCTTGGAAGCCGACATTTCCATCCCCAAACGAGGCGTTGTCATTAACTGGACCTGGTGGCGGTGGTTGGTGGTGGTGGTGGTGGTGGTGTGGGAGCTGAAGGGAAGTAACCCCGGAGGGAGGAGTACCTGGTGCTGGTTGAAGTGGTGGTGGTGGTGGTTTCTGTGTGTGTGGACACCCTGAACACAGCAACAACAGCAACAACAACAATACATGTCCCATGACCTTAGCAACAACAGTAACAATAACACCAACAGCAAACTACAGCAACAGCAACACCACCACTGCTCATCAGCCACCACCCACCACCACTGCAGGCGCGCCTCCTCTCCCACACCCCTCCCCCTCACCCCGCCTGATCGCCATCATCGGCACCTACCACCACCACCCTGGGTCGACCACCGAACCACCACCACCACCCCATGTCACCCTACCACCACCACCACTGCAGGCCGCGGGCCTCCTCGCCCTCTCCCACCCTCCCCGCCTGATCGCCTGGTCGGTGTCCAGGGTATGGCATACAACTCCATCTCTGCGCCCACATGGACAGCCCTGAACTGAGCAACAACATACAACAGCACTACATGGAAGCTATGGCCTTAACCACCAACACCAGCACAACAACAACAACAACATCCACACAGCAGCAAACAACAACAACACAGCAGCACACAACAATCAACTGCATGGAAAAACGGCGAATCTGACCAGAAACACAACAAGCAGCAACAACAACAACAACAACAGCCATTCTACAGCAACCCCTCGCTCACTGGAGACGTAGTTGCCTCATGCGACCCCCACACATCCTTCTTTGCCTCTGCCTGGTTGGGCGTGGGGGCTCCAGCCTTATTGGCCGGAGATACACACGGAGTCTATCCCGAATGGAGTTCTTTTTCGACGGCACCCACTGGTCTGAATCCTTGGGCGTCGTCGGAGTCACAGCACAGCGACAGTGGGCCAGGAAATGCCCTAAACCACTCTCGTGCTTGGACGCATCTCCATTGTCCGTTGACGCCGTGCCTAGTAGGGAACAACTCCTGCGCCTTGATGCTCGTGAGGGGGTGGGGGAGGGTATCAGCTTGGGGGGGGGCAGTGGAGGCGGGGGATGGCGGAAGATGTGCGGCGAGGGGTCTAGATGCGGCTTGGCGGAGAAGAGCTTTTAGGCTCGGTGCAGGCGAGGCTGCCAAGTCAAGTAGCATGAGCCATGATGGAGGTGGGTGTGGTCGTTGTCAGTGTATGCAGTTGCCTGATGTGTATGAGGGGGGGTGTGGGGAGGACCGAAGGGTGTGAGGGTGGTTGGATTTGAGGGGGTGGGGTGTGTGGGTGGTGGGGTGATGTGTGTGGGGGGGTGGGGGGTCCGGGTGGGCTGGTGTGTGTGTGGGGGGTAGGAATGAGTTCCTACGGTGGAGATCCCAATCGTCCAGCTAGCATGACCAATGATAGAGGTGGGTGCGTGTGGTGCGGAAGGGTGTGGGGTGCAGTGGTGTGGGTGTTGCGCGGTGGATGGTGTGTGGGTGTGGTTCGGTACGGTGGGGGTGCGGTAGGTGGGTGGGTGCGTCGTGACACAACCCAGTTGCGGGCGGGAATGCACTGTCCCACCCGCACCTGGACCCGCCATGCGCGCTGCCCCCTAGTAAGAACAACTCCCTGCCCCATGCTCGTGGAAGGGTGGGGAGGTATCAGCTTGGGGGGGGGCATGAGGGGGGAGGAAGAGCGCGAGGGTGCAGGAGCGTGCGGAGAAAGCTTTACGGTGCCAGCTGGCCAATGTCAAGTAGCAATGACCATGAGGAGGGGTGGGTGGGTATGCGGTGTGTGTGGGTCTGTGTGGTGTGGTGGGTGGGGGTGGGGGGTGGGGGGAGGAGTGGCGTGTGTGGTTGTGTGTGGGGGGTGGGGGGGGGGGACGTGTGTGTGTGGCGCGTGGGGTGGGGTGAGGAGGTGTGTGTGTTGTGTGTGTGGTGGTGTAGTTGTTGTGGGTGGGGGGGGGAGGAGTGCGTGTGTGTTGGTTCTATGTGTTTTTTGGGTGGGTGGGTGGGGTTGGGGGTCGGGTGAACTGTGTGTTGTGCGGTGTGGGTGAGGGAGTGGCGTGTGTGTGGTGGTGTGTGTGGGGGTGGGTGGTGTGGGTGGGTGTGTGTGGGTGGGGGTGTGTGGGTGGGTGTTTTGTCTGGTAGTGGTGTGTGGTAATGTGAGGGTGGTGGGTGGGGTGTGGTGGGTTGTGGGGTGTGTGGGGGTGGTGGGTGTGGCGGGGTGGGTGTTTTGGGGTGTGTGTGTGGGGTGTGGTGTGTGTGGGTTGTGTGGTGTGTGTGGGTGTGTGGTGTGCTGTGGTGTGTGTGTGGGTGGGGGTGTGGTGGGTGTGTGGTGTGGGTGGTGTGGGTGGGGTGTGTGGTGTGGGTAGGGGTTGGTGTAGGGTGGCGTGGTGGGTGTGGGTGTGTGGTGTGGGTGGGGGGTGGGGGGTGGGGAGGGGAAGAGCTTCATCAGGTGCAGGCATTGCCAAATGCTTCAAAGTAGCATGAATCAATGATGGGAGGTGGGGTGGGTGTGGGGTGTGGGGTGGGGACGTTGGCGTGCTGTGCGTGGGTGGGAGAGTGTGTGTGTGTGCGTAGGTTGGATAGGAGGAGTGTGTGTGTGTGCCGGTGTGTAGGGGGAGGAGTGCCGTGTGTGGGGGTGTGTGTGTGGGGTGGGGGTGTGGGGTGTGTGGGGGTTGGGGGCTGTGTGGTGTATGGTGGGGTGGGTGTGTGGGTGTGTGGTGTGGGTGGTGTGTGTGTGTGTGTGGGTGTGTGTGGGGTGGTGTGTGGGTGGTGGTGTGTGGTGGTATGTGGGGTGGGTTTGTGGTGTTGTGTGTTGGGTTGGTGTGTGTGGGTGGCGTGGGGTGTGTGTGTGGGTGGGGTGGGAGGGGAAGAAGCTTTCATGGTGCAGTGCCAATTCAAGTATGCATGATCACATGATCGGAGGTGTGGGTGTGTGGAATGGGGTGGAACGTGTGTCTGTGGGGTGGTGTGTGTAGGGTGGTGTTGTGGGGTGGTGTGGAGTGTGTGGTGGGGTGGGGTGGAGAACGTGTGGTCTGTGGGTGGTGTGTGGGGTTGGGTGTGTGGGGTGGTGGTGTGTGTGGTGTTGATGTGGGGGTCTGGTGTGTGTGAGGGAACGCGGTTGTGGGAGTTGGTGGTGTGGTGTCTTGTGTGTGGTGTGTGGTGTGTGTGGGGTGGTGTGTGTGGTGTGGGGGTGGTGTGTGTGTGTGTGGGGTGGTGGGTTGTGAGGGGTGGGTGTGTGGTGTGTGTGGGGTGGGGTGTGTGTGTGTGTGGGTGGGTGTAATGAGGGTGGTTGTGTGAGTGGGTGTGTGTGAGGGGTGGGGTGTGTGTGTGTGGGGCGTGGTGTGTGGTAGGTGTGATGTGTGGTGTGTGGGGTGGGTGTTGCCGCTGTGTGTGGGTTGGGGTGTGGATGGTGTGTGTGTTGGCGGTGGTTTGTGGGTGGGTGTGTGAGGGTTGGTGTGTGTGGGGTGTGTGGTTGGTTGTGTAGGGTGTGGTGTGTGGTGTGTGTGGGTCGGGTGTTGTAGGGGGTGTGAGTGTGGTGTGTGTGGTGGTGTTGTGGGGTGTGGTGTGTGTGGGGTAGTTGTGTGTGTGTGTGTGGGGTGGTGTTGTGTGAGGGGTGGTGTGGTGCTGGGGTGGGGTGTGTGGGGTGTGTGTGTGGGGTTGGTGTGTGTGGGGGTGTGTGGGTTCGGGGTGTGTAGGGTTGTGTGTGTGTGTTGTGTGTGGTGGTGTGTGTGGTGTGTGTGTGTGTGTGGGGTGGGGTGGCGGTGGTGTTGTGGGGTGGTGTGTGTATTGTGTGGTGGGGTGGGGGTGGGAGGGGAAGAGCTTCACGGTGCAAGCTGCCCTGTCCAGGTAGCATGACTGTTATGGGAGATGGGTGGGGGTGGGGTGGGGTGCGGTGGTGTTGTGGGTGTTGTGTGGGGTGGGGTGTGTGGGGGCTTCGGGTGTGTGGGGTGTGGGGTGTGGGGTGGGGTGCTGTGTGTGTGTGGGGTGGGGTGTGTGGTGGGGTGCGGTTGGGTGTTGGTGAGTGTGTGGGGTGGGCGTGGTGTGCGCGGGGTATGTTGTGTGGGGTGGTGTGTGTGTGGTGTGGTGTGTGTGGGGTGGGGTGTGTGGGGTGGTGGTGTGTGTGGGGTGTGGGTATGTGTGGGGTGTGTGTGTGTGGTGTGTGTGGGTGGGGTGGTGTGGGTGGTGTTGGATGGTGTGTGGTGGTGTGTGTTGGGGTGGTGTGTGGTGTGGAGTGTGTGTGCGGGTGGTGTTGTGGTGTGTGGGTGGGGTGGGGTGTGTTTGTGGTGGTGTTGGTGGTGTTGAGGGTGGTGTGGGGGCGGGGGGTGTGTGGGTGGTGCGGTGGTGTTGTGGGTGTGAGGGGTGGGTGGTGTGTGTGGGTGTGGTGTGTGGGGTGGTGTGTGTGTGGGGTGGTGTGTGTGGTGTGTTTGGTGTGGTGTGTGTGGGGTGGAGTGTGTGGTGTGTGGTGTGTGTGGGTGTGTGTGGGGTGGTGTGGTTTGGTGAGTGTGGGTTCGGTGTGTGTGGGTTGGTGTGTGGGGGGTGTGTTGTGTGGGGTGGTGTGGTGTGGGGTGGTTGGGTGTTGGGGTGTGTGCGTGGTGTGGTGTGTGTGGGGTGGTGTGTGGTTTGGTGTGTGTGGGGTGGTATGTGTGGTGTGTGGTGTGTGTGGGGTGGGTGTGGTGTGGGTGGTGTTTGTGTGGGGTGGTGTGTGTGGGGTGGGTTTGTGGGGGTTGGTGTGTGGGGTGTGGAGTGTGGGGTGGTGTGTGTGGTGAGTGTGTGTGGTGGTGTGTGGGTGGTGGTGGTGTGTGGGGTGGTGTGTGTGGGTGTGTGGTGTGTGGGGTGGTGTGTGTTGGGGTGGTGTGTGTGGGGTGTGTGGGTGGGTGTGTGGTGTGTGGGGTGTGTGTGTGGGGTGGTGTGTGTGGGTGTGTGGTGTGTGTGGGGTGTGTGTGTGGTGTGTGGTGTGTGTGGGGTGGTGTGTGGGTGTGTGGTGTGTGTGGGGTGGTGTGGTGTGGTGTGTGTGTGTGGTGGGTGGTGTGTGTGGTGTGTGGGGTGTGTGGGGTGGTGTGGTGTGGTGTGTGGTGTGTGTGGGGTGGTGTGTGTGGGGTGTGGGTGTGCGTGGGGTGGTGTGTGTGGTGTGTGGTGTGTGTGGGTGGTGTGTGGGGTTGTGTGGTGTGTGTGGGGTGGTGTTGTGGGTGTTGGTCTGTGTGGGGTGGTGTGTGGGGTGGTGTGTGTGGGGGGTGTTTGTGTGGGTGGTGTGTGTGGGGTGGTGTGCTGGGGGGTGGTGTGGGGAGTGGTGTGTGTGGGTGGGTGGTGTGTGGGGTGGTGGGTTTGGTGGTGGGGGGTGTTGTGGGGTGGTGTTGTTTGTGTGGGGGGCGGGTGTTTGTGTGGGTGGTGTGGTGGGTGGGTGTGTGGGGGGGTTGTGGTGTGGGGTGGGGTTGTGTGTGGGTGGTGTGCTGGTGCGTGGTGGTGGGGTTGTGTGGGGTGGGGTGTGTGGGGGTGGTGTGTGGGGGTGGGTATGGTGGGTGTGTTGGGTGGGGTGGGAGGGGAAGAGATTCACGGTGCCAGCTGCCGACTGTCGCAGAGTGTCGCATGACTGTTATGAGTAATGGGTGGTGGGGGAGGGGAACGGTGGTGTGGTGGTGTGTGGGTGTGTGGTGTGTGTGGGGTGGGGGTGTGTGGTGTGTGTGCTGCTGGGGGGGGGGGATTGTGGTGTGGGATGGGATGGGTGTGAGATAGTGGGGGAGGGAGCAGCGAGGGGTAAGAGGCTTTGGTGGAGTGGTGTGTGTTGTGTGTGTGGGGGGTGTTGTGTGGGGGTGTGGTGTGTGGGGTGGGGTGTGTGGGGTTGTGTGTGGGGGGGTTGTGTGTGGGGAGGGTGTGGGGGTGGGTGTTGGGGGTGTTGTGTGGGGGTGGGGGTGTGTGGGGGTGGTGTGTGGGGTGGGGTATTGGGGGGTGGTGTGTGGGTGGGGTGGAGGGAAGAGATTCAGGTGTGCAGCTCCCACTGTCCAGTAGCCAATGCGTTATGGAATGGTGGTGTGGGAGGGGAAAACGGTGTGTGTGGGTTGTGGGGTGTGTGGTGTGTGTGGGTGGGGTTGTGGTTGGTGTGGTGCGTGGCTGGGGGGGGGGGGGATTGTGTGGGATGGGTGCGGTGAGATAGGTGGGGAGAGGAGCAGCGAGGGGTTCGAAGAGGCTTGGTGGGAGAAGAGCTACACGGTGCAGCTGCAATTGTCAAGTAGCATGACTTCATAATGGAGGTGGGTGGTAAGGCTGTGGTGTGTGTGGAGGTGGGAGGTTGGGTGGTGGTAGGTGGTGGGTGGTCTTGTGTGTGTGTGTGTTGTGTGTGTGTGTGTCTGGGGGGCGGGAGGCGCAGTGAAAGTTCACGGTGTAGATTCTAATGTCCAGTAGCATGGAACCAATGAATGGGAGGTGGGTGGGTGTGGGGTGGTGGGCTCGTTGGGCGGGTGGGGGTGGAAGGAGGGTATGCTAGCTGGGGGAATTATGAGCACTATACAGGGGTAGAAGTGAGGGGAAGAGCTTCACGGTGCATTGCTCCAATGTCAGTAGCATGAAACACACACACACACACAACCACAACAAACACACACACACACACCTTGCTTTCAGGACCCAATCTACAACCCTCTCCCACTGGATGACTCAACCCTCATCCACCTACTCCCACAACATGAAAGCAGCAACACAAACCAAACACGCACACACAATCACACGTGCAGCCCCAATTTCACTAGAATGAGCAGAATGAGGTGGGTTGTAGCGTTGGTGTGCATTTGGATGTGTATGTAGGGGGGGTGGGGGAGGAGAATGGGGTGTAGGGTGGTTGGAAAAGATTTGGGGGGTGGGGTGGTGTGTGTGTGTGTGTTGTGATGTGGGGGGGGGGGGGGGGGGGTTGGTGTATGTGCGGTTTGTGTGTGTGGGGGTCTGGGGGGGGGGTGGAATGTAGTTTCTATCTAACGGTGCAGTATCCAAATGTTCAGATAGCATGAACAATCTGAATGCAATGGTGGATGTGGAGTGAGGTAGCGCGTGGTTTGGGGTGTTGGCGAGT
>JAJSRW010000583.1:30000-44987 GCA_022414725.1 Microglena sp. YARC | reverse complement strand
AATGGGCAACCCCTGGGCAAGTTTTTCAATGGCTTTCAACCTAATTGGCGAACCCCTGGGCAGTCATGGCTTCAACTAATTTGGGCCAACCATCATTGGCTTCAACCAATTGGCAAACCCTGGGCTTCATGGCTTCAACCTAATTGGCAACCCCTGGGCAGTCCCATGCTTCAACCTAATTTGGCAAACCCCTGGCCGACAGCAGTCATGGCTTCATACCAATTGGCAACCCTGGGCAAAGTCATGGCTTCAACCTAATTGGCAACCCTGGCGCCCCGCCAAGTCATGGCTTCACCTATATTGGCACCCCTTGGCACAAGTCATGGCTTCAACCTTAATTGGCAACCCTGGGCCTAGTCATGGCTTCAACCTTAATTTGGCAACCCTGTGCAGTCATCGGCTCTCAACCTTAATTTGGCAACCCCTGGGCAACAGTCATGGCTTCAACCTTAATTGGCACCCCTGGGCGTAATAGTCATGGCTTTTCAAGCCTAATTGGGCAACCCCTGGGCTCATCTCAACCTAATTGGAACCCTGTGGGCAGTCATGCTCAACCTAATTGGGCAACCCCTGGGCTCAGTCATGGCTTCAACCTAATTTTGGCAAACCCCCTGGGGCAGTCATGGCTTAACCTAAATTGGCAACCCCTGGGCAGTCATGGCTTCAACCTAATGGCAACCCCTGGGCCAGTCATGGCTAACCTAATTTGGCAAACCCGGGCCCGGATCTGCTTCAACCTAATGGCAACCCCTGGGGCAAGTCATGGTTCAAACTAAATTGGGCAACCCTGGGCAGTCATTGGCTTTAACCAATGGGGCAAACCCCTGGGCGTAGGTGCAGTCCGAGGGGCCACGAAGATATAAGAGCTTTCAAGCCTAATATTTGGCAACCCGGTCAATGAGTTCATGGTTCAACCTAATGGCAAACCCTGGGCGCAAGTAGGGCTTGCAACCTAAAGACCTAATTGCAACCCCTGGGGAGTCATGGCAACCCCTGTTTCCACCCCTGGGCAGTCATGCAACCACTCTGGGCGCTTTGGCCAAACCCAGTCATGGCTCAACTAATTGGCAAACCCTGGGCTCAGGCAGTCATTGGCTTTTGCAACCTAATTAGGCACACCCCTTCAACCTAATGGCTCGTGCTAATTGGCAAACCCTCTGGGACATGGCAACACCCTAGGGATCCCGTCATGGCTTCAAGTCCATTTGGACCTTCAACCTTAATTAGGCATATCTCCTGGGCGGCAACCCCTGGGCAGTCATGGCCTTCAACCTAATGTGGCAACCCTGGGCAGTCTAATTGGCAACCCCTGGCAGCATGCTTCAACCTAATTTACCCTGGGCATTAGGGTTCAAAACCTACTATTAGGTCAATGCGCCTGCAAAGGCCCGTCATCTAGATTGGCCCCCCCTTTGGGCAGTCATGTCACCTCAACCGCTGGGCGTCATGGCCTAATTGGCAACCCTGCCGCATCTAGAGGACTGTACACTTGTTGCAGTCATCATGGCTTGGGCTAATTCCGCAACATGGTTCAAACCTAATTGGCAACCCCTGGGCAGTCTGGCTAAGTTTCAAACCTTATGGCTTCAACCTAATTGGCAACCCCTGGGCAGTCATGGCTTCACCTACATTGCGCAAACCCCTGGGCAAGTCATGGCTTCAACCAATTGCGCAACCCCTGGGCAGTCCATGGCTTTCACCTAATTGGCACCCCTGGGCAGTCATGGCGCTTCAACCTAATTTGGCAACCCCGGGCAGTCATGGCTTCAACCTAATTTGGCCAACCCTGGGCAGGCATGCTTCAACCTAATTGGCAACCCCTGGGCAGTCGATGCTTCAACCTAATGTGGCAACCCTGGGCCAGTCATGCTTCAACCTAATTGGCAAACCCCGCGGCATTCATGCTTCAACCTAATTGGCAACCCCTGGGCAGTAACATGGCTTCAACCTAATTGGTCGACCCCTGAGGGCAGTCATGCTGTTAACCTTAATTGCAACCCCTGGGCATTGGCTAACAAGCGCTATTGGCGGAACCCCTGGCAGTCATGGCTTCAACCTAATTGCAACCCCTGGCAGTTGCTTCAACCTAATTGGCAACCCCTGGGCAGTCATGGCTTCAACCTACCTAATTGCAACCCCTGCACGGCAACATGGCTTCAACCTAATTCGGCAACCCCTGGGCATCATTTGGCTCAACCTAATAGCAAAACCCCTGGGCAAGTCATGGCTTCAACCTAATTGGGCAAACCCCCTGGGCAGTCATTGGCTTCAACCTAATTGGCAACCCCTTTGGGCTGTGAGTTCAGTATGGCTTCAACCTAATTGGCAACCCCTGGGCAGTCATGGCTTCAACCTAATTGGCAACCCTGTTGCGAGTCATGGCTTCACCAACCTAATTGGCAACCCCTGCCGGCAGTCATGGCTTCAACCTGAATTGGCAACCCCTGGCAGTCATGGCTTCAAACTACTAATTGGCAACCCCTTCAAACTTGCCCTGGCAAGAAGTCATGGCAACCCTATGAATTTGCGCCAAAACCTGGGCAACTGGCCCCAGTCCAGGCTTCCCTAATGTGGGCCATCCCCTTGCGAAGTCATGGCTTCAAGCCTAATTGGCAATCCCTTTTCTGGCAGTCATGGCTTCAACCTAATTGGCAACCCCTGGGCAGTCATGGCCTGCTCAACCTAATTGGCAACCCCTGGGCAGTCCATGGCTTCAACCTAATTTTGCAACCCCTGGGCAGTCATGGCTTTCCCCAACCAATTGGCAACCCCTGGGCAGTCATGCTCAACCTAATTGGCAACCCCTGGCAACCCGCTAGGGCAGGCTAAGTCAAACCTAATTGGCAAACCCCTGGCATCATGGCTTCAACCTTAATTGGCAACCCCCTGGGCAGTCATCAGCTGTGGCTTCAACCCCCCCTGTCTGGCTTCAATTGGCAAGCCCCTCTGGTGGCAGTCATGGGCTTCAACCTAATTGGCAACCCCTGGGCATCATGCGCTTCAAAACCAAATTTCGGCAAACCCCTGGGGCAGTCATGGCTCTCAATCATTTGGGCAACCCCGGCGTCTCGTTGGCAGTCAGTGGCCCCCTGGGGCATCATACCTAATTGGCAACCCCGGGCAGTCGATGCTTATGGGCTTCAACCTAATTGGCAACCCCTGGGCATCATGGCTTCAAACCTAATTTGGCAACCCTGGGCAGGTCATGGCTTCAGCCTAATTGCAACCCCTGGGCAGCCATGGCTTCAACCTAAGTTGTGACACCCCTGGGCAAGTCAGGATGGCTTCAACCTAATTTGTGGGTGGCTTCAACCTAATTGGCAACCCCTTGGGCAGTCATGAGTGCTTCAACCTAATTTGGCCAAACCCGTGGCTGTGGCAGTCATGGCTTCAACCTAATTGCAAACCCCTGGGCATGGCAAACCTCACTGCGGGCGAGTCATGGCTTCAACCTAATTGGCAACCCCTTCATGTTGGCAACCCCTGGGCAGTCATGGCTTCTTCAACCTAAAAATTGGCCCCAACCCCTGGGCAGTCATGTGCTTCCATACCTATTTTGGCAGTCATGGCCCCCTTAATTGGAACCCCTGCAGGGCATACATTTGGCAATAACCTGGGCAGCCTCCCAACCTAATTGGTGGCACCACCTGAAGTACTCCCGTCCTTCAACCTAGGTCTTCAATTTGGCAAAACCCCAACTGGGCAGTCAACTCCGGCTTCAACCTATTGGCAACCTCTGGGCAGTCATTAGGCTTCAACCCTGGCAGTCATGGCTTTCACCTAATTTGGGGGACCTCCCAGGTTCAAGTGGCTTCAAGGCACCTAAGTAGGCGTAAGACGGCCTGCCATTGGGTTGGGCAGGTCATGGTGGGCTCTCTCAACCTATATTGCAACCCATTGGCACGTCCGATGGTGTTCTCCTGGCATCGGCATAGTGCGTAGAGTTGCTTCCACTAGGAATTGGCAACCCTGGGCAGTTCATTGGCTTCAAACACCTAAATAAGGCACCCCCCCACTGGGCTTGTTGACCGTATGGCTTTCCCCAACTCAGGCTTAATGCCGACAAGACCCCTGGGCTAATATGTGTCGGTGATGGACTACTTCAACCTAATTGGCAACCCCGGGCAGTCATGGCTTCCACAACCTACATTGGCAACCCCTGCGGCAGTCATGGCTTCAACCATAATTGGCAACCCCTGGCAACCCGGGCAAGTCATGGCTTCAACCTAATTGGCAACCCCTGGGCCCATCATGGCTTCAACCTAATGCAACCCCTGGCAGTCATGGCTTCAACCTAATTGGCAACCCCTGGGCAGTCCCATGGCTTCAAACCTAATTGGCAACCCGCTTGGGCAGTCATGGCTTCAACCTAATTGGCACCCCTGGGCAGTCTGGCCTTCAACCTATATGGCAACACCTGGGCATCATGGCTTCAACCTAAGGCAAAACCCCTGGCAGTCACCCTGGCCAAGTCATTGGCCTGTTCAAACCCAAGTCCCTTCTTGGCAGTCATGGCTTCAACCTAATTGGCAACCCCTGGGCAGTCATGGCTTCAAACCTAATTTTTGGCAACCCCTGGGTCAGTCATGTGGCTTCAACCTAATTGGACAAACCCTGGGCAGTCATTGGCTTTCAACCTAATGGCAACCCCTGGGCAGTCATGGCTTCAACCTAATTGGCAAACCCCTGGGCAGTCATGGCCAAACCTAATTGGCAACCCCTGGGCAGTCGATGGCTTCACCTATTGGAACCTAATTGGCAACCCCTGGGCAGTCATGGGTCAACCTAATTGGCAACCTAATGCAACCCCTGGGCCTACTTTGGCCTGCTGGTCCCACTTGGTTTGATCCTTGTGAGTGCAAGCTGTGCCGACTGCACCATTCACCAGTACCCCCAGTGTGAAAATGGATTTTGAATCCTGAGCGCTGCGATTTTTATATTTATAGCATTACTTTGCAGGTACCTCCAAGGATTCATGAATTGACTAGTGCAAGATTTGGAATTTGAATTTTGAATTTATTCTACTGCAGTACCTCTTGCATTTGACTTCAAGTGTGTTGATTTGGAATTTGGAATTTGAATTCATTCACTGCAGGTACCTCTTGGAATTTGACTTCATGCGTGAGATTTTGAATTTTGAATTTTAAATTTTGAATTCATTTACTGCAGGTACCTCTTGAATTTGACTTCATGCGCGTGATTTTGAATTTGAATTTGAATTCATTTACTGCAGGTACCTCTTGAATTGACTTCATGCGTGAGATTTTGAATTTGAATTTGAATTCGTTAACTGCAGGTACCTCTTGAATTTGACTTCATGCGTGAGATGAGAATGGCGGCCACCATCCGGGAGGCCCTGTTGGATCATGGTGCTGAGTTACCCCTCCTACAAACGGTGAGCTGGCTGGTGGTGGTGGTGGTGTGGTGGTGTGTGTAGCAGCAACGGAACGGCGACGCGTTGTAACCACATATAATATGGCAAGTTCTGCGAGGCCCACCAGGTTTATGGTTGCAGAGATAACCCTCCTTCAAATTGTGAGCTGGGGTGGTGGTGGCGGTGTTGTGAGGGGGGGGGGGGGGGCGGTGTCAAACATAAATAATAGAGATAATTAAACCATCTGAGAGGGCCCTATTGGGTCATGGTGCTGAGTTACCCCTCCTACAAACCGGTGAGCTGGAGGTGGTGGCGTGGTGGTGCTGGTTGGCTGTGTTGTGGGGGGGTTCAAACTTAATAGAGATAAATAAAAACCATCCAAGAAGGCCCTATTGGGTCATGGTGCTGAGTTGGCCCTTCCTTCAAATGGTGAGCTTGGGTATCATCGGTGCTGGTGCTGGTGCTGGTGTGTTGTGGGGTGGGTGGGCCGCGGGGGGTTGTGTTAACAAGTGTAGAAGCGACCACCTCAGAACGGGACATGTTGTACAACAAAAATAAATAGTGGGCAAGTTTCCTCGAGAGGTCCTAGACGACCATGGTGCTGAGTTACCCCTCCTACCCAAACGGTGAGCTGGGGTGATGTGTGCGTTGGTGGCTGATGTGTGTGATAGCACGGCGGCGGAACGGTGACTATCTGTACAATAAGAAATAGGGCAAGTTTCCGCGAGGCCCACCAGGTTATGGTGCAGAGATAACCCTCCTTCAAACGGTGAGCTGCTGTCGACTGACGCATGGGAGCGTGGGGTGGCGGGTTGTGTGTTGTGTAGGCAAGCGGCGGAACGGCGACTTGCGTGTGTACAAAAAAGAATTAGGGCACAGTTTCCGCGAGGCGCCCACTAGGTTATGGTGCTGAGAGATAACCCTCCTTCAAAACAGTGAGCTGAGGCGGTTGTGGTGGTGGCGGTCTTGTGGTGTGTAGCAGTGACAGAACCGGGCGACGCGTGTAGGAAAAAACAAACAGGGCAATTATCCACGAAGCCCCTTGTGAATGATGGGACTGATATTCCCCTCCTTCAAGTGGTTGAGCTTGGAGGTCGGCGGTGGTGGTTATCTTCATTGCGGGTAGGGTGGGTGGTGGTGGTGAGTACAGCAGACACCGACTGACAATCACAGAAGAAATGTGTGTGAACTATGTGTTCCATGTGGGGGTGGGGTGGGGCTCTGGGGTGGGCGGCGGGGGGGGTGTCAAAATATAATAGAGTTAGAGATAGCATCCACGAAGGCCCCTTATTGGATCATTAGGGCAGATATTCCCCTCCTTCAAGTGTTTGAGCTTGGGAGCAGCGGAGCACTGCAGAGAACAGAGTGCTATGATGCGGTGCGGTAGGTCCGGGTGAGGTTGATCGTGGTGGACATCGGAAAGACCATTGTCGTATTGTGTGTGAATATTGTGGGGGGGGGGGGGGGGGGGGGCACGTTAAATATAATAGAACCCCAGTTAGAGATAGCATCCACGAGGCCCTATTGGATCAATAGGTAGTGGGAAGAACAGATATTTCCCCTCCTTCAAGTGAGTGAGCTGGGTACCGTGTGAACGGTGGTTGTATGTGTGGCGTGGGTGGGTGGTGGGTGGGGTGGGGTGGGGTGGGGGGGGGACTGGGGGGGGTGGGGGGTGGGGGGGGGAGCTGGGGTCAAATGTAATAGAGTTAGAGATAGCATCCACGAGGCCCTTGTGGATCATGGGAACAGATATTCCCTCCTTCAAGTGGTGAGCTTGGACGGTGGCGGTGGTATGCAACGAGGCAGGTGGGTGGTGGTGGTGGTGGGGAGAGGGGGGAGGGGGGCGGCGGGGTCAAATATAATAGAGTTAGAGATAGCATCCACGAGGCCCCATTGGATGATGCTATTGTGCAGAGTTTCCCCTCCTTCAGCTAACGTGTGCTTCGGCGGCAGAAGTAGCCGTTCTGGGTTAGTTTAGCTAGACCCATGCGTCGCCATCTTCATCCTTACCCTCATCCTTTCGCTTCATTTACCCTTACCCTTGCCCTCTTCCCCCTGCCCCCTGCCTTGCCCTCTGCCCCCTGCCCCTGCCTTCTGCCCTGCCCTCTGCCCCCTGCCCTTAATCCTCATTCCTTAACCGTCAACCCATCCCTCTACGCAGGTTGTTATTCCTGTGGGTTTGTACCCCAGCCAGACCACCTCCAACGAAGCTACTAGCCATGGATGTATATTCTTCCCGCCTGCCCTTTGCCCTTGACCCCTGCCCTCCTATCCTCTATCCCAAATCGCCAACCCATCCCTCCACGCAAGTTGTTATTCCTGTGACGGTACCCCAGCCAGACCACCTCCAAGCTACTAGCCATGGATTGTATTATTCTTGCCCCTGCCGTGTGCCCTTGCCCCTGCCCTGTATCCTATATATCCCCAAATCGCCAACCCATCCCTCCACGCAGGTTGTTATTCCTGCTAACTGTGGTTACCCCAGCCAGACCACCTCCAAGCTACTAGCCATGGATTGTATATTCTTGCCCCTGCCCTTGCCCTTGCCCCTGCCCTTATCCTGTATCCCTAAATCGCCAACCCATCCCTCCAGCGCAGAGTTGTTATTCCTGTGTGGTACCCCAGCCAGACCACCTCCAAGCTACTAGCCATGGATTGTATATTCTTGCCCCTGCCCTTGCCCTTGCCCCTGCCCTTATCCTTATCCCAAATCGCCAACCCATCCCTCCACGCAGGTTGTTCTTCCTGTTTTGCTTGTGGTACCCAGCCAGCTCACCTCCAAGCTACTAGCCATGGATATGTATATTTCTTGCCCCTTGCCCTTGCCCTTGCCCCTGCCCTTATCCTTATCCCAAATCGCCAACCCATCCCTCCACGCAGGTTGTTATTCCTGTGTGGTACCCCAGCCAGACCACCTCCAAGCTACTAGCCATGGATTGTATATTCTTCCCCATGCCCTTGCCCTTGCCCCTGCCCTTACCCTCATCCACAAATCGCCAACCCAAATCTCTTACGCAGCGTTGTTTATTCCCGTGGTGTACCCAAGCCAGACCACCTCCAAGCTACTGCAATGGAGCTTTATATTGGGATACCCCTGCCCCAGCTCCTGCCCCTCCCCTGCCACCTGCCCCTTGCCCCCTGCCCCTTATCCTTATCCTCTATCCCAAACCGAGTATATATTAATGCTGCTCCTGCTCCTGCCCCTGCCCCTTGCCCCTGCCCCCTGCCCTCAGCCCCTGCCCCCTGCTCCTGCCTCCTGCCCCCTGCCTCCATGCCTTATCCTTATCCCAAACCGAGTATATAATGCTGCTCCTGCTCTGCTCCTGCTCTTGCCCCTGCCCCCTTCCCCTGCCCTCTGCCCCAGCCCCCTGCCCTTATCCTGTATCCCAAGCCTTCAACCCATCCCTCCGCTCGTACATGTTGTCATGCATGTGGTCTGACCCAGCCAGACCAACCTCCAAGATACTAGCCATGGAGGATATATTCTGCCCCTGCACACCTGCTCCTGTCCCTTTCCCCTGCCCTCTGCCCCCGCCCCCTTGTCCCTGCCCCCTTGCCCTTCTCATTATCATTATCATTATCCCAAGCCGAGTATTATAATTCTGCTCCTGCTCCTGGCCCCTGCTCCCTTCCCCTGCCCCTGCGCGTCTGGCCCTTGCCCTCTGCCCTTGCCCCTCTGCCCTCTGCCCCCCCCTGCCCTTGCCCTTGCCCCCCTTGCCCCTGCCCTCTGCCCAATGCCGGCCCCCTGACCCTTGCCCCTCGTGCCCTTGCCCTTCCCCTCCTGCCCCTGCCCCTGCCCCCGCCCCTGCCCCTTGCCCTCTGCCCTTGCCCATTGCCCTCTGCCCCACCCTGCCCTTGCTCTCCTTTTGCCTACTGCCCCCGCCCGCCTGCCCATTGCCCTCTGCCCCTGCCCCAGCCCTTATCCTTATCCCAAGCTTTTAACCCATCCCTTCATACTGGTTGTCATGCATTGTGGTCTACCCCAGTCAGACCACCTCCAACGCTACTAGCCATGGAGGATATATTATTGCCCTTCTGCCCTGCCCCCTGCCCTTATCCATGTATCCCAAAACCGAGTATTAATGCTGCTACTGTTACTGCTACTGCCCTCTGCCACTTGCTCCTGCTCCTGCTCCTCCCCTCTGCCCCTGCCCCCCTGCCCTTATCCTTATCCCAAGCCTAAAAACCCATCCCTCCATGCATTTTGTCATTCCTGTGGTGTTTACCCCAGCCAGTCCACGTCCAAGCTACGTAGCAATGGAGTGTTATATTCTTCCCCCTGCCCCCTGCCCTGCCCTCTGCCCCCGCCCCCTGCCCTAGCCCTTGCCCTCTGCCCCTGCCCCCTGCCCTTGCCCCCCCGACCCCCTGCCCCCTGCCCTGCCCTTGCCCTTGCCCACTGCCCCCGCCCCCTGCCCTTGCCCTTGCCCTCTGCCCCTTGCCCCCTGCCCCTTGCCCCCGCCGGGCCCGCCCCTTGCCCCTGCCCTTGCCCTCTGCCCCGAGCCGCCCCCTGCCCTTGCCGCGTCTGCCCTGCCCCTGCCCTGCCCCCTGCCCTTCCCCCCCCCGGCACCCCTCTTGCCCTTGCCCTCCTGCTCCCCGCCCCCCTGCCCCACCTCTGCCCCTGCCCCCTGCCTGGTTCGGCCCCCCGCTCCCCGCCCCCTGCCCTTTGGCCCCTCTGCCCCCGCCTTGCCCTGCCCTTGCCCTCTGCCCCCTGCCCCCTGCCCTTGCCCCCGCCGCCCCCCGCCTTGCCCGTTCTAGCCCCTGCCCCCTGCCCTTGCCCCGCCCCCGTGCCCCCATGCCCCCGTGCCCCTTTGCCCTTGTTTTGCCTTTTGCCTCTCGCTCCCCCCCTTTGCTCCCCCTGCACCTTGGCTCCCCGCCCCCTGCCCTTGCCCCGCCCTGCCCCTGCCCCGCGCTTCCCCCTGCCTTGCCTTTCCCCTCTGCCCCGCCCCCTTGCCCCCTTGCCCCCTGCCCTTGCCCTATCTGCCCTTGCCCTTGCCCTCTGCCCCCTGCCCTGCCCCTTGCCCCCCGAGCCCCCCCTTGCCCTTGCCCTCTTGCCCCCGCCCCCTGCCCTTGCCCCGCCCCCTGCCCTCTGCCCCTGCCCTTGCCCCTGCCCTTTGCCCTCTGCCCCGCCCCCCCCTTGGCCCTCACCCCTGCCCTTGCCCCCTGCCCTTGCCTCTGCCCCCGCCCCCTGCCCGCCCTCTGCCCTCTGCCCTGCCCCTGGCCCCTGCCCTTGCCCTCTTGGCCCTCGCCCCCTGCCCCTGCCCTGCCTCTGCCCCTGCCCTGCCCTGCCCCCTGCCCTTTGCCCTCTGCCCTTCCCCTGCCCTTGCCCTCTCCCCGCCCCGCCTCGCTGCCCTTGCCCTCCTGGCCCCCGCCCCCTGCCCTGGGTTGCCCTCTGCCCCCCCGGTGCCCTTGCGGCCTTGACATCTGCCCCCGCCCCCCTGCCATTGGCCCTCTGCCCCTGCCCCCAGCCCTTATCCTTTATCCCAAGCCTTCAACCCATCCTCTCCCATACAGGTTGTGTATCCTCCTTGTATACCCCAGCCAGACCACGACCAAGCTATAGCCATGCGAGTACATTGACGCGTGTGCCCCTGGTTGGACATAGCACTGACTTGGACCACGCCACAAAAACATCAGTGATGTCGGCCCGAGTTGTTTTGGCGATTATGGTGTGATGATCCTGAGGAGGGAGGTGTGTTCCACACTGACCCACACCAGGGCAACTTGTTCGGCAGTGCTTCATCCAGAGGGAGCGGCAAACATTGCACTCCTGGTTTCATTTTGGCAGGTCAGTATCTTTAGTACATATTGTATTTATTTAATTGAATCGTATTAATTTATATGTACAGTATAGTATACCGGTTATATACCTTATATACAATTATTTACATACATATATTACATTTGTATACATACATATTATATAATTATACATACATATATACATGTTAATACATTACATATAGTGCTATTTATACATACATTTATATACATCTATAATACATATATATATTATACATACAGTATATATATTATATACATTATACCATCATATACCTATATCTATACATATCCATATCAGTATATATATACATAACATATTTATACATATAAATACATATATATATTTACATACATTATATACATTATACATAGCCAATATTATATTATGACATACATATCTATACATATATACATACCATATATATATATACAGTAACATATAATTACATCTATACCATACATATATACATTATATACATACATATATACATATATACATACAGTATATACATTATACATACCATATATATATTCTTATACAATACATAATATACATTATACGCTACATATATACATTATTACAACATATATATATGTATACATACGCATACTAACAACTATACATAACATTATATATATTAACATACATATATACATTATTACATCACATATAATATATATTATACATACATATATAACAGGAATACACTACATATATAGTATTATACATAACATTACTATACATTATAACATTTAACATATATTAATTATACAGTCACCCATATATATATTATATACATTATACATACATATATATATCATTTATACATTACATATATACATTATAACACTACATAGTATACATGGTAATACATACATATTATAATATATATGATAGTTTATACATACATATATACGAATTATACATACAATATATATATATGATTACAGTACCATATATACGATAGTATACATACATATATACATTATTTACATACCATATATACATACCTAACATACATACATACCATTATAAATACTATTATATTACATGAAATATACATACATATATACATTATACATACCGTACATATTATACGATGTATATTTATTATTTATTTATATATACAACACCATAAACCCTATTACTTCTAAACCCCTAAAGCCTAACTTGTTCTGCATACAAAGGAGCTGTGGTGCTCGTGAGTCGATTTGCAATAGTACGCCGTGTACCTAAACCCTAAACCCTAAACCCTAAACCCTGAACCTAAACCCTAACCTTGTTCTGCCAGAGGACGGACCTGAGCCTGTGAAGTCGAGTCTGCCAGTACTCTGTACGTAGCACCCTAAACCCTAAGATCCTGAAAACCCTGAACCCCTAACCCCTAACCTTGTTTCTTGCTGCATGAAGGAGACTGACCGCTGGAGTGGACTCAATACGCTTGTACCTAAGCACGGGTAAGCACTAAGCCCTAAACCCTAGAACCCTAACCCCATAACCTTGTTTCTGCAGCAACGAAGGAGCTGATGCCTCAAGTCGACTGCAGTTACGCCCCATCCTGGTGGCTGCCATGGCGGTACGCGATGACAACCTGGTGGTGGCCACCCTGAAGGAGCTAGGGCTGAAGGTGTTTGAAAACTGCTTCCGCGAGGATTTCCGAAGCCATTAGCTGGCTACATCCTATTTGAACAACAAGGATGGACTTCCCAGAGGCTCTAGAGTGCCCCACGGATCCCCAAGGCTATAATGAAGGATGGAGTGGAGCGCGGGAGTGCCTCAGTCAAACGGCTCGCGTCTGATCGGCGCAACGAAGCAAAACGGATTATTACGACTAAACAAAGGCTCCGGAGCCTTGGGAGGACGTGAGCCCTAAACCCTTCTAATAGTGTTTTTGTTTTTGGCTACCGGGCGTTGCGCTAGCAACTTCCAGGCAGCTCCTCTAGCTGGCTGTATCCTGTTCAGAGCATGAATGGACTTCCCAGAGGCTCTAGAGTGCCCCCGGACCCCAAGGGCAAAAATTGCAAAGGATGGAGTGGGTGAAGGGTCTAGGGTTTTATGGCAATTAAGCGGCTCATTAAACCCTTTTTGATAGTGTTTCATTTATGATACCCAGCGCGCAAGCAACTTCTAGGCAGCCTCTTTTAGTTGGCTGTGTCCTGTTTAAACACGATTGGAATGGACTTTTGAGATGGCTCTAGAAGACTCCCACGGATTCCCAAGGCTAATGAAGGGATTGGAATGGAGGTGGAAGGGTATGTAGGGACCCCATATTAAGGGCTATTATTCACTGGTTTGAAAGTGTTTTGTGCTTCGGCTTCCCGGTGCATGAGCGCAACTTCTAGGCAGCACATCAGGCTGGCTAACATTACTTATTTGACACTAGGATGCGACTTCCTTGAGGCTCTGAGTGCCCCACAGAAACCCCAAGTGCTAATGAAAGGATGGAGGTGGGTGAAGGTTTAGGGCCATTATTAAGGGCTCTATTCACCGTTTTGAACCTTGAGGCCCTGGAGAGGTCCCACGACCCCCAGCTCATTGAAGCAAACGAGTAACCCTGCCCTAACTGTCTCTTAAACCCTGGCTTTTGTCTGCTGTACTCGATTCCACCTGTTGCCACCTGTTGCTCCAATAGCCAACACTCTCCGTCAATTTCGTCTGTTCGCTTGCCGACACCCCTAGAACTTGTTCGTGTTGGCTACCGGTGCGCAACCAGCAACTTCTTAGGCAGCTTGCTCTCCAACTCCCCCCACCTCAACTCACCTCTCCCACCCCACTCACCTCCCCCACTTCCACTCGACCTCCCCCCACCCAGTACCCACCCACCTCCCACACCCTCTGATCCTTCTTGCCCACCCCACTCAACCTGAGCCCACCCCACTTCACCCTCCCCCGCACTTCTTCACCTCCCCCCACCCACCCACCCACCCTCTGTCCTCCCCCACCCCACTTACCTCCCACACCCTCTGTCCTTTCTCCCCCGGCTCCCACTCACCTCCCCATACCCCACTCACCTGCCCCACACCCTCTGTTCCTTCTCCCCGCCCCCACACTTCCCCCACCCCACCCCATCCCCACCCCCACCCACACTCCCCCACCCCACTCACATTCCCACACCCACACTCCCCCACCCTCTGTCCTTTCTTCCCCCATCCCGCCACTTCCCCCAACCCCCCACTCACCTGACCCACCCCTGTCCTTCTCCCCCACCCCCACCTCACCTCTCACACCCACACTCCCCCACCCTCTGCTCCTCCTCCCCCAACCCCACTCACTCACCACACCCTCTGTCCTTCTACCCCCCCCCCACACACAACTCTCCCCCCCCAACCCACTCACCTCCCACACCCTTCTGTCTTCATTCCCCCACCCCACTCACCTCCCACACCCACTCTCCCCGACCCTCTGGTCCATACTCCCATCCCCTACTCACACTCCCCCCACCCCACTCCACCTCCCACACCCACACTTCCACACCCTGTCCTTCATCTCACCCCACCCCCACACAATCCCGCCACCCTCTGGTCCTTCTACCCTCACCCACTCACCTCGCTCTCTCCCCATCCTCTCCTCTGTCCTTCTCCCCACACCCCACCCACACTCCCTCCACCCTCTGTCCTTCACCCCCCACCACCCACCTCCCCCCACCCTACTCACCTCCTCCTCTCCCCACCCTCTGTCCTTCTCCCCACTCACACCCTCCCCTACCCTCTGTCTTCCACCCCCACCACCCACCTCCCCCCACCCCACTCACCTCCCCCACCTTGACTTCTCCCCCCTCTGATCTTCTCCCCTCTGACCTTTTCCTCTGACCTTCTCCCCTCTGTCCATCTC
>JAJSRW010000583.1:0-27500 GCA_022414725.1 Microglena sp. YARC | reverse complement strand
CCCCCTCAGGGGTTCGCCTAGCCCCTCCCGCTATTCATTATTATTTATTATTATTCATTTTTATTTTTTGTATTATGACTTTGTGTGTGTGTGTGTGTGTGTGTTGTGTGTGTGTGTGTGTGTGTGTGTGTGTGTGTAACCATGATCAATTGTTTCCATTTTTTGCCCATAACGCCTGCATAACGCAATCTTAAACGTATTTTTATTTTCAAATTCCAATTTCAATTTGTTGTGTGTAGGCTAGTGACAGATGGTGAAGATCCCAGTGGTTCCCGTAGCCCACTCAGGGGTTCGCCTAGCCCCTCACGCTATTCCATGACACGGCACAGCCCTGCAGGAATGGTGCAGGACGTGGCATCATCAACAGAGGTGTGTATGTACAATGGTGCAAGGGAAGAGGGGGGGGGGGGGGGGGGGAGGGGGAATGGTGCAGGACGTGGGTCGATCATCAATGTAAGGTGTGTGCGTACATAGCGCAGGGAAGAGTGTGTGTGTGTGGAAGGGGAGAGAGAGGGAGGGAGGGGGGGAAGAGAGGAGAGAGAGAGAGAGAGAGAGAGAGAGAGAAGAGAGAGAGAGGGGTTTGCCTAGCCCCTCTCGGTATTCCATGCACGGCAAAGCCCTGCAGGAATGGTGCAGGACGTGGCGTCATCAACTGAGGTGTTTGTGTACAATGGTGCAGGGAGAGGGGGGGGGGTTTGCGAAAGAGAGAGAGAGAGAGAGAGAGAGAGACCTCCCTCCTCCCCCAGCCCCCAAACCCAAACCCTCCCCCAACGCCTCCCCCAGCCCCAACCCCAACCCCCGTCGCCTCCCCCAACCTGAACCCTCCACACCGCTCCAGGGCCCCAACCCCAACCCTCCCTCACGCCCACACCCTCCCCCACACCCAAACCTACACTACACCTTCCCCCCCCTCCCCCCCCCCCCCCCATCCCCGATGACGACAGCGCATGAGTCCACGGCGCCACTCCCCCCCATTCCCCCCCCACATCCCTTACGCTCCCCATCCCCACTCACACGCCCTCCCAATCCCCCCTCACACACACCCTCCCCCCATCCCCACCCCACCCACAACCATCTCCCACACACCCACGCACCCCCCCTCTCCAGTTTATGGCAGCGCATGAGTCCACGGTGCCCCCCCCCACACACCCACACACCCACACCCACACTCCCTACACCCACACCCTCCCATCCCACACCCACGTCATCCCCATCACCACCCCACCCCTCTCCCAGTCACGACAGCGCACAAGCTAACGCGCCACGCCCCCCATACCCCCCACACCCTCCCCACACCCATCCACCCATCCACCCTACCCCCCCAACCTCACACTCCCCCCCCCCACACACTTCTCCAGTCACGAACAGCGCATGAGTCCACGCCGCCAAGCGACCGCTGAGCTTGTTGCTTGTCTAAAGGACCAACAGGACCAACGCCAGGAGCGCATTTGGCAGGAGGCGTGCAAACAGGCCTCTCTTGAGAACTTCGATTCGCTCACGTCAGTCCCAACCCCATGCGTCTGGGGGTCAGAGTCACTCCACTGCCCCTCCTGGTAAGCCACACCCCACACACACACACCACAACACACACACACACTCTTCAACACCCACACCCACACTCTCACACCACACCCACACTCTCACACCACACCACACTACCCCACACCACATCCTCCACACCCACATCACCCCCACACCCCACACCCCCTGGTAAGCCACACCCACACCCTCCCCACACCCACACCACACTCTCACACCCACACCCACACTCTCACACCCACACCCACACCTACACCTAACCCACACCCAACATCCTCCCCCACACCCACCATCACCCCCACACACCCTCACCCCACACCCTCCCCCTGACCCACTCTCACACCCACACACTCTCCCCCCCCCCCCCCCACACACACACACACACACACACACACACTCTCACACCAACACCCACTCTCACACCCACCGCCACCTCACACCCACACCCACACACACACACACTCTCACAACCACACACAAACACAACACACACACACACACACACACACACACACACACTCTCACACCAACACCACATCTCACACCACCGCCACTCACACCCACACACACACACACACACTCTCACCCCCCCCCCCACTCTCACCCCCCCCCCCACACACACACACACACACACACACACACACACACACACACACACACTCACTCTCTCACACCAACACTCACTCTCACACCCACCGCCACCCTCACACCCACACCCTCACCCACACCCACTCTCACCCCCCCCCCACACTCTCCACCCCCCCACAACACACACACCCACTCTCTCACACCAACACCCACTCTCACACCACCGCCACCCTCCCCCCACACCTCCCCCACACCCACTCTCACACCCACACCCACTCTCACACCACCCCACACACACAGCACACACACACACACACACACACACACACACACACACACACACACTCTCACACCAACACCCACTCTCACACCCACCGCCCCTCGCCCCCACACCCTCCCCCCACCCACTCTCACACCCCACCCACTCTCACCCCCCCCCCACACACACACACACACACACACACACACTCACACCAACACCCACTCTCACACCCACCGCCACCCTCCCCACACCCTTCCCCACACCCACTCTCACACCCACACCACTCTCACCCCCCCCCCCCCCCCCCACACACACCACACACACACACACACACACACTCTCACACCAACACCCACTCTCACACCCACCGCCACCCTCACCCCCACCCTCCCCCACACCCACTCTCACACCACACCCACTCCCCCCCCCCCCCCCCCCACACACACAACACACACACTCTCACACCAACACCCACTCTCACACCCACCGGCCACCCTCACACCCACACCCTCCCCCCACACCCACTCTCACACCCACACCCACTCCCCCCCCCCCACACACACACACACAAACACACACACTCTCACACCAACACGCACTCTCACACCCACCGCCACCCTCACACCCTGGTAAATCGCCCTCATTTGAATGATTGAACGTGCGTGCATTTGACATGCATCTTGTTTTATACTATTATCTTGTTTGTTTAAACACTTAACAAATACAAAACAATAAAAGAATACAAAACAAACACATAATACCTGCATAATACAAACTAAAAAAGCATACTGTACACACTAAGTAACACATACACAAAACAAACACAGAATACGCGCCAAACAAACTATAAATAAACAATAAGCAAACTATAAATAAACAATAAACAAACTCGAAACAAACACAAAGTATACACAATATGCACACACTAAATACCAGATACCTGAAACAAAAGCAGAATACGCACTAAACCAGGGTACTTCTTCTTGCAAAATTGGTCAGTGCTTAATGCGCACAAACGTCAAATTGGTCAGCGCTTTGTAGTGCAAATATAACAGGGGGGCGAAAAAACTGCGCAAAACTCGCAGAGGGGCTCAAAAAGGCAGCGCGGCACCGCGCTTAGTGCCCAGACGTCTGCCTGTCCAGGGGCATACTTAAGCAGGGCCATCCCGGTTCGGCGAAAGTTTCAATGGTTGATCATTTTGCTGGACTGAAGAAGGTACTGGGTTCGAATCCCTATGGGTGTATTTAGGTACTCCGGCAGTTTCCGCGCGGTAGCTACCTTTTGTTTACCTTTTTACCGTGCTACCGCGCGCGCTTAGTAGTACCCTGCACCAAACTATCACTAAATAAACAATAAACAATAACAAAAACGAGTCACAAACGAAACAAACATGCGACAAATACAAAAAGGACGCAAAACGTAAACTACATGTACACAAAAAAAACACAAGATTTTCGCAGTACAAACGCAGTGCAAGCACAGTACAAACGCAGTACAAACACTACACTACACACGAAACAACCGCGCTTTACTCCTGCAGCCAACCCAGCCAACCCCAATACAGTACAAACACATCCTTCCAGGTGAACATTTGATACCAACAGTACAAACACAGTACAACACAGTACAACACAGTACAACACAGTACAAACACATCCTTCCAGGTGAACATTTGATACAACAGCACAAACACTGTACAAACACAGTACAAACACAGTACAACACAGTACAACACAGTACAAACACAGTACAAACACAGTACAAACGCAGTACAAACACAGTACACACACATCCCTCCAGGAGAGCGCTTGATACCAGCCACTGGGGTGGATCGCTTCACCTCCCTGGGAATGAATCACGCTAACCATGCGGATGGCGACGATGCTAGCTGGACAAAGGCCCATCCTGCTCAGCTGGTTCCTAGCAGTGAAGGAAACAAAGTTCGTTCCCCTGGAGCCAATGTGAGGATGAGGTCTTTCCCTCAAGCCACTCTGGAGGCCAGAAAGCTTGACCTCTCAGGAGCTGCAGTGCCCACACCTTGAGCTGTAGTGCCCACACATCTCGGGAGCTGCAGTGCCCACACCTTGAGCTGTAGTGCCCACACCTCTCGGGAGCTGCAGTGCCCACATATTGAGCTGTAGTTCCCACACCTCTCGGGAGCTGCAGTGCCCACATATTGAGCTGTAGTGCCCACACCTCTCGGGAGCTGTAGTATAATGTTTCAACTTGGATACAGGGCTCTTGCATGTACGGCTGCTCACTGTCTATGGCAGAAATATCGACATTTAAAACAATGTGAAAGCTCTGGAGGCAAGGAAGCTTGACCTCTCAGAAGCTGCGGTGCCCACACTTTGAGGCCTGTGATGGTTTAGGCTACTGTAACGGGGGTCGTTGGTGATTGGCCCCAGCACAAGCGAACGGGCTAGCCACCTCAAAAGGCGTAACATTCTTGTACCAGTAGTGGTTATGCTCGTGCCAAGTCATTTCCAGTATAATGCTTAAACTTGGATACCGGTACAGAACTTTAGCATGTAAGGCTCCTCGCTGTCTTCGGCAGAAACATCGACATTTAAACAATAGGAAAGCTCTGGATCACAAGGGAGGAAGAATCCTGTGTACAATATTTGGATGTCCTCATCATGGGATGAGTGGTAAAGCTGAGATGCATACCATATCTCGCCAGAGACCTTCCTCACAACGTGGTTGTATTATGGAAATTGAAATTGAAAATGTTACATCCGTGTAAAATGGATGATTCAGAACTTCCTTCCACTACCTGAAGGTGGAAACTGATAGATGGAAGCGACACATTGTCCTTTGGAATGATTGAGTGAGTTATCTGTATCAGGGTTGGGCAGGACGCAGCGTCCTGCGTCGCAGGACGCAACATGGGTAGGGTCCGTTGCGTTGCAGACGCTACATGGGGGGGTCCGTTGCGTCGCAGACGCAGGTTCAGGGTGTTGGTTGCGTCTCACCCATCAGTTAATTGGCCCACCACCACTCCATTTCCGTGGGCCACGGGTTCTGTTGATAGTGTGACGCGAGGTGTGACGCATCCTAAAGGTTTGACTGCCTCCCAGGACGCAACCTACAGACTTGGGTGCCTCCCAGGACGCACCCTACCGAATTAGGATGAGTCCCAGGACGCAGACCCTGAGGTCCGTTTGAAGTACCCTGCTCTGTATGTATGTATCTCTGTATGTTACAGTCCAGGGGTAGGCCAAATAGGCTAAAGGGACTTGCCCAACCGTATAGGAGGGGATTAAAAAGAAAAAGCGCTAATGAACTGAACCCCAAACAATCGTTTAACCGATGGGGGCCCTGAGTTCGTGCTACAGTTCTCTCAAGTGTTTTGGGCCGAGCCCCCCCTTCTGGGGGGCGGGAGCCCCCAGTGTTACCCATTTGTCCGGTCAACCAACCGTCTGACCATGATGAAGCCAGACACGTCAGCCAACGGTCTCGTAACTAACTCGCTACCCTTGCCACCTGTTGCTCCGTCGCGATCACTCTCCGCCATTTTATTGCGTCGCAGGCGAAGCCTTACTGAATTCGACGACAAGTGGCCTTTGCACATTGACAGGCTGTAGTCGTGCAAGTGCAAGTTCAGTATCCCTCCGACCTTGGGGTGCAGCAGGGTACTTCTATTGACCAAATTGGCCAGCGCTTTAGCTCACTTGAAAAAAACAAAACTGCGCTTTGTAGTGCAAAAAGCGCAAACATTGCTTGCTGCGCCCACAAGGGGTTGCAAAAAACGCGCAGTGGGGCTCAAAAAGGCAGCGCGCCAGCGCGCAAAAGCGCACGCTTGGAAGTACCCTGGGGTGCAGACGTCCTTATGTAGGCTATGATTTTATTATCAACAACACCCTTTGTGTCTAGGGCTAGGGCAAGGAGACCCATGCTTTGGGGTGAAATCCTTGTATGAAATAAAAGGCACCAAAACGAATGGATTGATGGATTTTTTGTAATATACCGTGTTGCAGTCAGAAGGCATCAAATAGGACCCCGTGCGCGCCCAAACTTGATACAAATACTTATACTTAAGGTGTGTTTGCATAAATGCCTGGGGTAGGAAGGACGTATACGGTATGCAAAACACAAAAATCATCTTTCTGCAACCTATATGATAGCATTATGTACTAAAAATATGGGGTTGTAGCGTTTCTGCTACCCATGTTGAATCTGCCCGCAGACAGTGAGCATGTCGAAGGCTGATAGACAATGTAATCTACAATAAATTCGTACTACCCGGGCATTTTCACTGATTTATTTTGGGGGCAAATTCCAGCAGCTCTCAATCAGCTCCATCAGCCAGCCACTTGTATGTTATAGTCCAGGGGTAGGCCAAATAGGCTAACGGGACTTGCCCAACCGTATAGGAAGGGATTAGAAAGAAAAAGTAACGATGAACTGAACCCCACACAATCGTTTTACTGACAGGGGCCCTGAGTTCGTGCTACAGTGATAAGTTAATTATACAATACACGGTAATTAAATCATCATCAGCCACTGTAGTGCGGTTCAGAGACGAAATCGACTTTCTCCGATTGGACCCAAATTAACTAGGACTGATGTTTAAGACAAAATAAAATCATTAAATCATCATCAGCCACTGTAGTGCGGTTCAGAGACGAAATCGACTTTCTCCGATTGGACCCAAATTAACTAGGACTGATGTTTAAGACAAAATAAAATCATTAAATCATCATCAGCCACTGGGGCAAACCCAAAGTTGTCAGCTGCATTTGAATGCTTGTCATGTCAGGTTTCGGACTCACTACCCAGCTTCACGTTTGGATCAAGGACAGGGAAGGGTAGCTTCCTAGAAGCTGCTACGCGTTGGACTGGACTTCAAACAAAAGACCGTAATCCTGCCGTAATTCAGAATATTACAAATGAACGTCTGCGAGGAAACGGAAGCAGATCTAAACAAACAGTCAAAGCGTTGATAACTGGATCCATGAATGATACACACGTATGTCCCTATTTGCATACCTGGCAACGGCATATGATAAAGATGTATTCATTTATATGATGATATGCTTATAAATATTATACACATAGTATATCATGACATACGCATATATATATTATACACGATATAATTTGTATATATCAGGACAAGTAAAATCTCACACACCGGCACATTTGAAACCTTGTGAAGTGATTTCTCTCTTCATGCCGCTCAAAATAATTACTAAAAATACAATATGGCAACTACGAAAGTTCAAAATATTCAATTCCTGTTTTCTATGTACGACTACAAATGCTGGAACTCTCAAACCTACCCCACACTGGCTCAGTACTACATATGAGATGATGATTTAATTATATTGTATAATTAAATGATCGTTGTAGCACGAACTCAGGGCCCCCGTCGGTAAAACGTTTTTTGGGGTTCAGTTCATCAATGCTTTTTTTTTGAAGCCCTTCCTTCCACGGTTGAGCAAGTCTCTTGAGCCTAACCCTGGACTTTAACATACATACATACATACATACATACATACATAAGCAAGGTTGACATTAAAACAACCCATCCAGTGCATCCAAAGCAACTCTATATTTCCTGAGGTTGGGCAAGTTCTTTAAGCCTAGCCTAGGAGACAACCCCCGGACTGTCATACACAAGAAGGAGAAGTACAACAGCCTACCTCGCGAAATCCTAGAGGTTAATATCTGGGTAGATAATAATGTACCAAGAATGTGTTTACCCGCGCTGCCCATTGAAAGAAAACAGGGAATGTCATCCCCCCACACTTCAATGGGAGTTTTATGCCGCCCCCTCTTCAAGGGGGCGGGAGCCCCCAGGGTTACCCCGTTGTCCGTTTGACCATCCGTCCGACCGTCCCTCCGAGACGAAGCCCGACACCTCAGTCAACGGTCTCGTAACTGACTCGCTTCAGCTGCCAGCTGTCGCTCTGTTTTAGACACTCTCCGCCATTGTTCAGCGTCGCTTGCAACGCTGCATAGAACTACCCATCGGAAGAAAAAAGGGGAATCTCATGGTGTTGTCCGAGGACCCTCTTTGGACAGCTTCCTTAATCACGCCGACTTGGCGTACTGCTTTTCTTTTCTATTCATCCCCCCCCACTGACTTCCGCAGCATCCTTGCGCGAGACTTCTGGGGCTGCCACCCAGTTGTGCTGCAGCATCTCCGTAGCTGACGGTCGTTGTTTGGGGTCGTACCTGGACACAGATATATGAGTGGGAGGGTAAGCTGTATGCTGGTGCTTGTGGTGGGGTGGGGCGTGCGTGTGCGTGTGTGTGTGTGTGGGGGTGGTGGTGGTGGTGGTGGTGGGGCAGCCAGTTGTGCTGCAGCATCTAGGTGGCTGAAGGTCGTTGTTTGGGGTCGTACCTGGACACAGATATATGAGTGGGAGGGTAAGCTGTATGCTGGTGCTCGTGGTGGGGTGGGGTGGGGTGTGCGTGTGTGTGGGGGGGGTTGGGTGGGGTGGGGCACCCAGTTGTGATGCAGCATCTCAGTGGCTGAAGGTCGATGTTTGGGGTCGTACCTGGGCACAGATATATGAGGGGGAGGGTAAGGTGTATGCTGGTGGTGGGTGGGTTGGGGTGGAAGGGCAAGGTGTATGCTGCTGGTTGTGGTGGTGGTTGTGGTGGTTGTGGTGGTTGTGGTGGTGGTGGGTAAGGTGTATGCTGGTTGTGGTGGTGGTGGTGGTGGTGGGTTAAGGTGTATGGTGTGTGTGTGTGTGTGGTGGGGGGTGAGGGGTAGGGGTTAAGGTGTCTGGGGGGGTAGGGAGGTTGGTCGCTTTGATCAGTCGCTTGATGTTATGTACATGAATACATGTCAGGCCTTATGATAAGGTGTGAGGGGAACAGCCCATTCGCTTGCGCTGGGGCCAATCACCAATGTTTGAAGTAATATATAATCGAAGGCAGTTGGATGGGAGGTTGGACTGTTTGATCAGTTGTTTGGGGTCATATCTAAGCGAAAAAGTGTGATGGGAAGTAAGCCAGTTTGGTTGCATCAAATGTATGCCCCCCCCCCCCCCCCCCCCCCCTGCTCTGAGGCTATTCTTCTTGAAGTAAATTAAACCAAACATACAAAACACTACAACTCACTGCAAGCACTTGAGAGGTCGGAGACACCTTACATCTGCCCTGAGGCTATTCTTCTTGAAGTAAATCAACACAAAAATAAAAAACACTGCAACTCACTGCAAGCACTTATTCAGGAAGTCCAGGGCGAGGACGGAGACACCTTGCCCCTACCCTGAGACTATTCTTCTTGAAGTAAATTAACCCAAAAATAAAAAGCAGTGCAACTCACTGCGAGCACGTGTTCAGAAAGTCCAGGGCGAGGTCGGAGACACCTTGCCCCTACCCTGAGGCTATTCTTTTTAAAGTAAATTAACCCAGAAATAAAAAACGCTGCAACTCACTGCAAGCACTTGTTCATGAAGTCCAGGGCGATGTCAGAGACACCTTACCCCTGCCCTGAGGCTATTCTTCTTGACGTAAATAAATAAATAAATAAATGCGACTCACTGCAAGCACTTATTCAGGAAGTCCAGGGCGAGGATGGAGACACCTTGCCCCTACCCTGAGACTATTCTTCTTGAAGTAAATTAACCCAAAAATAAAAAGCAGTGCAACTCACTGCAAGCACTTGTTCAGAAAGTCCAGGGCGAGGTCGGAGACACCTTGCCCCTACCCTGAGGCTATTCTTTTTAAAGTAAATTAACCCAGAAATAAAGAACGCTGCAACTCACTGCAAGCACTTGTTCATGAAGTCCAGGGCGATGTCAGAGACACCTTACCCCTGCCCTGAGGCTATTCTTCTTGACGTAAATAAATAAATAAATAAATAAATAAATAAATAAAGAAATAAATAAAGAAATAAATGCGACTCACTGCAAGCACGTGTTCAGAAAGTCCAGGTCGAGGTCGGAGGCACCTTGCCCCTACCCTAGGCTATGCTTCTTAAAGTAAATTAACCCAGAAATAAAAAAGCACTGCAACTCACTGCAAGCACTTGTTCAGAAAGTCCAGGGCGAGGTCGGAGACACCTTGCCCCTACCCTGAGGCTATTCTTTTTAAAGTAAATTAACCCAGAAATAAAAAAACGCTGCAACTCACTGCAAGCACTTGTTCAGAAAGTCCAGGGCGAGGTCGGAGACGCCTGCTGGTCGGGGGGGGCCTTGCTCTTCCTTGGCGATGCTGAACATCTGTGAACACACAGGGTGCCAGGGTTCATGCATATGTTTGTATGCATGTATGTATGTTGTATGTATGTATGTATGTATGTATGTATGTATGTATGTATGTATGTATGTATGTATGTATGTATGCATGTATGTATGTATGTATGTATGTATGTATAGAGGGTGCAGAAGTTATGTATGCATATGTATTTGTATATGTATATGCATATGTATTTGTATATGTAGGGAGTATATATGTAGGTGTATATGCAGGTTGTATATGTAGGGTGTATATGAATGCATATGTATCTGCAGGTGTATATGTATGTATATGCAGGGTGCACATGTATGTATACGTATGTTATGTATGTACATATCTATGTATGTTATGTATGTATGCGTATGTTAGGTATATATATGTATATGTATGTTACATATGTATATGTACATGTAGGTGTATATTTATGTATATGTAGGGTGTATGTGCAGATGTACATGTGGGGTGTATATGTATGTATATGTAGGGTGTATGTGCAGATGTACATGTGGGGTGTATGTGTAGATGTACATGTAGGGTGTATGTGCAGATGTACATGTGGGGTGTATGTGCAGATGTATATGTAGGGTGTATGTGCAGATGTACATGTGGGGTGTATGTGCAGATGTATATGTAGGGCGCCAGGATTTATGTATCTGTATGTATGTTTACAGTCCAGGGGTAGCCAGCAAGGCAAAAGGGACTTGCCCAACATTAAAAACAGGAAAGCAGTTAAAAAATACCAACACTGGCAAACTGAATGGATGTATGCGTTTTATGTATGTGTTTGTGTGTAGGACTCAGTTTGCAGCCCCAGCCGTGGCACAACCGTGATAATACCGTGAGACTACCGTGAGACAACCGTGAGACAACCCAGAGATTACCGTGAGGCAACCCAGAGGCTACTCAAAGTCGCTTTTGTTTCTGAGATTTACCCCCGACCCACCTCACTCCAGTAATGCCCTGAGCTTTACCCCCACCTCCCCTACCCCCACCCCACCCCAGTCCAGTAATGATCTGAGATTTACCCCCGACCACCTCAATCCAGTATTGCCCTGAGCTTGACCCCCACCTCCCCTACCCCCACCCGACCCTAGTCCAGTAATTATCTGAGATTTACCCACCGCACCTCAATCCAGTAATGATCTGAGATTTACCCCGACCCATCTCACTCCAGTAATGCCCTGAGCTTTACCCCCACCTCCCCTACCCCCACCCCACCCCCAACATCTCTTTTTTCTCTCTGACTCAACGCACTCCAATGGTTCTCCAAGTTGGGCCCCAACCCTGCTACCCTCACCCCACCCCCAACATCTCCCTACGCTTCTTAAAATAATACAGCAACTTCAATCGCATTAAAATATAAAAGAAAGTAAAGAGTCTGTCAATAATTTGGTGCTCAAAAAATGACTATTTAAGCCTTAAACCAATTGTCAAATCTCTCACAAAGAATTTTCTATTTCAGCTCTTTTTGCTCTCTGACTCACCGCACTCCAGTGGTTCTCCAAGTTGCCCCCCACCCCCTCCTACCCACCCCACCCCCAACATTCCTGTACAGTTCTTGAATTATGCAGTAACTTCAATTTCATTAAAATTAAAAAGAAAGTAAAGTGTCTATCAACAATTTGGTGCTTCAAAAATGGCTGTTATTTAAGCCCAAACCTATTGTTAAATCTCTCACGAAGATCTCTTTACTTCAGCTCTTTTTGTTGTCTGACTCACCGCACTCCAATGGTTCTCCAAGTTGCCCCCCCCCCACCCCACCCCCCCTACCCCACCCACTCCCCTACCCCCTACCCCACCACTCCCCTACCCCCAACACCTATCTTCGCTCTCTGACTCACCGCACTCCAATGGTTCTCCAAGTTGGGCCAGGGGTGTTTACCAGAGAGCATCTCCAAAACTGTGCAACCCAATGACCACACATCCGCTCGCCGCCCATAACCTGTCAGATACAGGAGTTGAGAAGGGCTCAATTTAAATTTAAATTTAAATTTAATAATCATAATAATTATAATAATAATAATAATAATAATAATAATAATAATAATAAAGTGTATTAACTTATTTGTATGCCCCACACATCGCTCGCCGCCCATGACCTGCCAGGTACATGAGTAGAAAAGGGCTCAATTGTATTATTATTATTATTATTATCATTATAATAATAATAATAATTATTAATAATAATAATATTACAAATACAAGTAATGGTAATACAAATAATAATTAGTTATTTGTATGCTCCACACATCTGCTCGCCGCCCATAACCTGTCAGGTACATAAGTAGAAAAGGGCTCAATTGTATTATTATTATTATTATTATTATTATTATTATTCTTATCATTATCATCATTATTATTATTATTAATAATAATACAAATAAAAGTAATGGTAATACAAATAATAATTAGTTATTTGTATGCACCACACATCCGCTCGCCGCCCATAACCTGTCAGGTACATGAATAGAAGAGGGCTCAATTAATTCTAATACTTATACTACTTATACTACTAATACTACTAATACTAATAATAACAAAAAATCATCAGCATCATAATAGAATTATTGTTATTATTATTATTATTATATTATTTTATTATTATTATTATTAAAATAAAAGTGATGGTAAATTATTGGCGAAACCAATATACCAAGCCAATACTGTGCCAAGCCAACACAACAAGCCAAGCCAACATACCAAGCTAACACACCAAGCCAAGCCAAGCCAACATGCCAAGCTAACACACCAAGCCAAGCCAAGCCAATACCGTACCAAGCCAAGCCAACCAAATTTCCAAGCCAATTCCGTACCAAGCAGACATACCAAGCCAACCAACCAACATACCAAGCCAAGCTAACATACCAAATTGGCCAAGCCAACATACCAAGCCAAGCCAACATTCCAAGCCGAGCCAACATACCAAGCCAAGCCAACATACCAAGCCAACATGCCTGTGCCTTTGATCATTTCAAGAGCCATCCAAGCCAAGCCAACCTACCAAGCCAAGCCAACATACCAAGCCAACATGCCTGTGCCTTTGAACACTTCAAGAGCCATCCAAGCCAAGCCAACATACCTGTGCCTTTGATCACTTCAGGAGCCATCCAAGGCAAGCCAACCTACCAAGCCAAGCCAACCTACCAAGCCAAGCCAACCTACCAAGCCAAGCCAACATACCAAGCCAACATGCCTGTGCCTTTGATCACTTCAAGAGCCATCCAAGTCAAGCCAACCTACCAAGCCAAGCCAACATAACAAGCCAAGCCAACATACCAAGCCTACACACACCTGTGCCATTGATCACTTCAGGGGCCATCCAAGCCAAGCCAACATACCAAGCCAAGCCAACATACCAATACAAGCCAACACACACCTGTGCCTTTGATCACTTCAGGGGCCATCCAGAAGACAGAGCCTTTGAGGGACTTCATTCCATCTGTGATGGTCATCGGGTCCTGGTCATGGTACGCTTTTGATGCTCCAAAGTCTAAAGTGGTCGGGTGGGGTGGTGATTGGTGGTGGTGATTGGTGGTGGTGGTAGTTGTTGGTGGTAGGTCCTGGTCTTGGTAAGCTTTTGATGCTCCAAAATCTTAAGTGGTCGGGTGGGGTGGTGGTAGTTGATGGTAGTTGGGGGTGTGATGGTGCGTTGGTGTTGTGTTGGTGTTGGTGTTGGTGTTGGTGTTTGTGTAGGTGTTGGTGTGGTTTGGTGTGGTGGAGTGGTGGTTGAAATAGGGGTGTGATAGTGGGGTGGGGTGGTGATGGTGTGTTAGCTTGGTATGTTGGCTTGGCTTGGTTATGGTCATGGGGTCCTGGTCCTGGTAAGCTTTTGATGCTCCAAAGTCTAAAGTGGTGGGGTGGGGTGGTGGTGGTAGTTCTTGTTGTTGTTGTTGGTGGTGGTAGGTTCTGGTATTTTTTTATGCTCCAATCTAAAGTGGTGGTTTGTGGTGGTGGTAGGTGGTGGTGGTGGTGGTATTTAGTGGTGGAGGTGGTTGGTGGTTATAGTTGTTGTTGGTAGGTCCTGGACCTGGTAAGCTTTTGATGCTCCAAAGTCTAAAGTGGTGGTGGTGGTGGTGGGGGGGGGGTAGTTGGTGGTGGAGGTGGTTATTATTGGTGGTGGTGGTGGTGGTGGTTGTTGTTGTTGTTGTTGTTGGTGGTGGTGGTGGAAGTTGTTGTTGTTGTTGTTGTAGTTGTTGTTGGTAGTGGTAGGTCCTGGTCCAGGTAAGCTTTTCATACTCCATAGTCTAAAGTGGTGGGGTGGGGTGGTAGTTGGTGCTGGTGGTAGTTGAAGTAGGGGTGTGCTGGCGTTGGTGGTGGTTGAAATAGGGGTGGATAAGGGGTCGGTTGGGGTTGAAGCTGAGGCAGTCAAAGCGCAGTCATTAGCTCATGGTAAGATTTGGATGCTCCAAAGTCTGCACTGGCAGGTGGTCGTTGAAATATAAATAGATATGGGACCGGGATGAGATGATGGTTTTGTGTGTGGTGGTGCTACTGTGGTGTTGGTGTGGTGGTGGTAGTTGAAATAGGGGTGTGGTGGTGTGGTGGTGGTGTGATGGTGGTGTGGTGTGTGGTGGTGGTGGTGTGGTGTTGGTTATGATGTGGTTGTTGAAGCTGAAGCAGTCAAAGCGCAGTCATGCTCATGAGTTCCTGGTAAGCTTTTGGAAGTCAGTGGATAGGTAGTAGTTGAAATAGGGGTGTGATGGTGGGGTGGGATTGGGGTGGTATGTTGGTGTTGGTGTTGGTGTTGGTGGAGTGGTAATTGAAATAGGGTGTCATGGTGGGGTGACCCTCTTCCCCTCCCTCTCTCCCCCCCCCCTCCCCCCCCCCCCTTTTTCCCTGCCCCCCTCCCTCTTCCCTCAGCCCCGCCCCCCCTACCCCTCTCTACCCCCTCCCTCTTCCCCAAGGCCCACCACCCCTTCCGCTGCCCCCATCTCCTCCGCCCCGCTCTCTGCCTGTCGTCCACCCCCCCACCCTTAGCTCCACTTCTCCCCCAATATCTAAACAGAAAGCAACCTACCTGCAAGCTTCACCACACCATACCCCCCCCCTCTCCCCCTTTTCTCAAACCAAATTTACCCCTCCTCCCTAGTCCCACTTCTCCCCCCATCTCTAAAGGGAAAAGCACCCCACCTGCAAGCTTCACCACACCATCCCCTCCCCCTTCCCTCACATCATTTCCCCCCACTTCCGCCCCCCCCCCCCCCCCCCCCCATGCCTATATGGAAAGCAGCGTACCTGCAAGCTTCACCACACCATCCCTCCCCCCCTCTTCCCCCGCCCCTCCCCCCCTTTCCTCACCATCTTTCCCCCCTCCCTCCCTAGCCCCACTTCTCCCCTCCATTCCAACAGAAGCATCCTACATGCAAGCTTCATCACACCACCCCTTCCCCCCTTTCCTCACCATCCCCCCCCCCCCCTCTTTCCCACTCCCTTCCTAGCCCCACTCCTCCCCCCCCATCTCTGAACAGAAAGCACCCTACTGCAAGCTTCACCACACCATCTCTGGAGACGAGGATATTTCCTCCCTTCACATCCCTGTGCACAATCCTGCGTCGTAATGAGGGGCGTGAGGGAAGTGACGGGTGGTGGTGTGTGGTGTGTGTGTGTGGCAGGGGGGGGGGGGGCGTGAGTGCGTGGGGTGTGTGGGGTGACGGGTGTGAGGGGTGAGGGGTGTGTGGGGTGAGGTGCGAGGGGCGTGTCAGGTAAGGGTGAGGGGCGTGTGGGGTGAGGATGTGAGGTGTGAGGGGCGTGTGGGGTGAGGGGCGTGAGGTGTGAGGTGTGAGGGGGGTTAGGGGTGTGAGGTGAGGTGTGAGGGGCATGTGGGGTGAGGGACGTGAGGTGTGAGAGGTGAGGGGTGTGAGGTGTGAGGGGCCTGTGGGGTGAGGGGTGAAGGGTGCACTGGCGAAAAACAAAGCGCGGAGCCCAGGTTTTGCACTGGGGTCGTACAGGGGTCGTATGGAGTCGCACAGATGTGAGGGGTGCGAGGTACAGATGAGGAATCACAACCAGGCATGCAGGAGTAAGCAGTACTGTTTCTATTTTGGGCTACGAGTCGCAGCTTCTAGGCAGCTTCCTTTCCTCGTCCTTGGGCCCAAGATATAGTACTGTTTCTATTTTGGGCTACGAGTCGCAGCTTCTAGACAGCTTCCTTTCCTCGTCCTTGGGCCCAAGATGTAGTACTGTTTCTATTTTGGGCTACGAGTCGCAGCTTCTAGGCAGCTTCCTTTCCTCGTCCTTGGGCCCAAGATATAGTACTGTTTCTATTTTGGGCTACGAGTCGCAGCTTCCAGGCAGCTTCCTTTCCTCGTCCTTGGGCCCAAGATAAATCTAGCTAGTGCATCTTCGTAACATGCAAGTGCTGGCTGGCGCTGTCCCTGCTACTCAGTTATGCCCCAGCTACTACCTCCCCGCTGTCCCAAGGCCAAAAAGAGGCACTGCAATGGGGTGCAAGGTACAGGTGAGGGGTCCCGCCCCGCCACGCCACAACAGAACAGAACACAAGACAACAAAGCATGAGGGAGTAAGCAGATCTGTTTCTATTGTTAACCCTAAACCCTAACCAATAGCCTGTTTTGCATAAAGTACCCTTCCTTTGGATTATTATGTCAACTCTTACTTTTTATTATTAAAGTGCCCCATGCCAATAAGCAGCTGGCGTGTGTAGTTCCTCACAAGCCTAAACCCTAAACCCTAACTAATGCCCTGCTCTGTGCGCTCTTACTTCTTGTTATGCAAGTTTGTGTATTGATAATGCAAGGGCTCTTACCTTTTTTATCATTATTTTGCACTCGTACTTTTTATTATTATTTCGTACTCTTATTATTTATAATGCAAGTACTCCATGCCAAGTAGCAGCTGGCGAGTGTAGTTCCTTACAAGCCAAAACACTAACGAATGCCCTGCTCTGAGTGCTCTTACTTCTTGTTATGCAAGTACTCCATGCCAAGTAGCAGCTGGCGAGTGTAGTTCCTCACAAGCTCCTCGCTGAACTTCCCAAACCTGCAGGATGACAGAGTCACATTCAAATTCAAACTCAAACTCAATTCAAACTCCAAGTTGCTTCCTAAACCTGCAGGATGTCAAATTCAAATATAAACTCAAACTAAATTCAAACTTCAAGTCACTTCCCAAACCTGCAGGATGACAGATTCAAATTCAATTCAAAATCCAACTGAATTACAACTATTAAATTAAACTCAAACTAAATTCAAATTGAATTCAAAATTCAACCGAATCCGAACTCAATTCAAACTCCAACACAATTGAAACCCAACTAAAATTCTAACTGAATTCAAGCCGAATTTAAAAACAAGTTTAACTCTAACTGAATTCAAACTAAATTCAAACTCCAACTGAAGTCATACCCCAAGTCACTTCCCCAACATGCAGTATGACGGATTCAAACTCAATTCAAACTAAATTTAAATTCGAACTCTAACTCACTTCCCAAACCTGCACAACGACAGATTATGAATAAATTCAAACTCAAACTCAATTGAAACCCCAAACCAACTAACTTCCCAAGCCTGCAGGATGACAGATTCAGAATCAATTCAAACTCGATTTAAATTCAAACTCCAATTTATATTCGAAGCCCAAAACAAACTACCTTCCCAAACCTGCAAGACGACAGATTATGATTCATAAGCCAAAGTCACAGTTTCTTTTTGGGGCTTACGCCTAGGCAGCTCCCTTACCCTGTCCTTCTGCCAAAACTGAATCTAGCTAGTGTGTCTGACAGCTGACACAACAAAAAATTCAAAGCAGCTGAAAACTTTGGGCTTGCCCCAGTGGCTGGCTAATGGAGCTGGTTGGAAGCTACTGCAATTAACAAAATAACGAAACAGTGGTCAGGCAGTGTTGCACATTTTTCCGTTGCCCCTGTCCCTTGCCCCTCAACCCAGTGGCCGGCTAATGGAGCTGGTTGGAAGCTGCTGCAACTAACAAAATAATGAGCCAGTGGTGCGCATTTTTCCGTTGCCCCTGTCCCTTGCCCCTCAACCCAGTGGCCGGCTAATGGAGCCGGTTGGAAGCTGCTGCAACTAACAAAATAATGAGCCAGTGGTGCGCATTTTTCCGTTGCCCCTGTCCCTTGCCCCTCAACCCAGTGGCCGGCTAATGAAGCTGGTTGGAAGCTGCTGCAACTAACAAAATAATGAGCCAGTGGTGCACATTTTTCCGTTGCCCCTGTCCCTTGCCCCTCAACCCAGTGGCCGGCTAATGGAGCCGGTTGGAAGCTGCTGCAACTAACAAAATAATGAGCCAGTGGTGCACATTTTTTCCGTTGCCCCCTGTCCCCTTGCCCCTCAACCCAGTGGCCGGCTAATGGAGCTGGTTGGAAGCTGCTGCAACTTACAAAATAATGAAACAGTGGTGTACAATGGACTTTAAAAAGGTCGATTCGAGAGGAAGAAAATACGGCATATTTATATGTATAAAGATTTACATGTATATTATACGTTTATATGTCAGCCCAACCCAATTTAGATTAGGCATAATTATAATGTAATTATAATTTAATTATAGAAGTATATACAAACGACAATTTAATTATAATTTAATTGTGTAAGTACACACGAATTATACACGTACATTCCTCTCTAGCATGGAAGCAATGGTTATTATATTTTTCATGATTATAAGGTAATTATTATTTAGTTATATAAGTACATATCATGTATGAACACAATATACTCTCTAGCATGAGAGGCAATGGAGCCTACATGATAAACCCCAGAAATATTTAAAGCGTCAGTCGGATATTATATTATACGCAATTATAATGCAATTATAATTTAATTGTATACTTATACATGGATTATACACGTACGAACCCCTCTAGCATGGAAGCAATGGTTATATTATACGTAATTATAATGTAATTATAATTTAATTGTATACTTATACATGGATTATACACGTACGAACCCCTCTAGCATGGAAGCAATGGTTATATTATATTTTACATAATTGTAACAGTATTATTATTTAGTTATACAAGGACATATTATATAGACATATGTCAACAACCGAAAAAAGATATACTTCAGCTGCTGTCTGCATTATTTGAGGGTGCGTGTACAGGGTTTGGGCCGACATTCCTTTTTAAACGTATACTTTTTCTTTCTTTCTTGAATGAATTGAGTTATATGGACATAATAACTCTTTAGCATGGAAGCAATGGAGCCTACATGACAAACTCCAGGAATATTTAAAGTGTGCGTTGGATATTATATGATACACAATTATAATGTAATTATAATTTAATTATATAAGTATGTATGGATTTCTTTGTGTGGTACACGTACGTTTTGGTCGTTCGCTCTCTAGCATGGAAGCAATGGTTATTACGTTTGTAATAATAGTATTCGTAATTATTATTTAGTCATATAAGTACAGACGGAAGTACAGACGGAAGTACGTATAAGTACAGTAGATCATGTATTAACATAAATACCTCTATAACATGGAAGCGTTTTGTGTGTGTGTGGAGCCTCCCTGATAAACTCAGGAATATTTGTGTAAAAAGGATTTAGGGTTTAGGTTGGGGTTATGGGTTTAGGGTTTGGGGTTTAGTCGGTGCGTCGGATACTTATATTATACGCAATTGCAAAGTAAATTATAAGTTAATTATATAAGTATATATGGATTATACACATAAGGTAGCTCTCTAGCATGGAAGCATGGTTATTTTTATTTTACATAATTGCGGTGAAGCAGGGGGGGGGCAAGAATAAAGTTGGCATGTTCGGTTAAGTTGTTATATTGTGTTGTTGACCCCTGGACCCCCCCCCCCCCCCCCCCCCTTTGAGACCCCCATATCTGAATACCCAGACAGTATAACGATAGTGAAAGGGGGTCCATGAGCATCATCTCGTCAAGGCCTTTCCAACCATACAACCAAAAGATACAAATATCAATTTTGGACAAAGTTATTTAGATTTCAGTATTTTGACAACTTTCTTGAGCGCTCGCAGTCTTGTCCGCACCCTGGAGAGAGATCACTAAGGTATGTAAAGGACGAATGGCGCTATTTTATCTGCTCTACCGTAATCTAACTTTATCATCATCATTATCATGGCTTAATCGACTCAACTTGTATGCTAGGCCTGATGGTCTGCTCCGGTGGTGTGTGTGTGTGTCTATGGGGTCATTGGTGTCCGTCCACGCTCATTTGAAATTCTCACTGGCAAGAAAGTTACAGGAGGTACAAAAAAATTGGGAAAACAATCGGACCCCCCTTCCCCCCCCCCCCCCCCCCCCCCCTCGTATCTCGGCCGCCCGTGGGTGTATCGACATGATTTTTTTTTATCGACTATATGCTCGCATTCGGTTCTTATCCATATCTCGAACATAAGGTACGAAATCTTTTTTCCTTGCCCCCCCTCGCATAATTGTAACATAAGCTATATTTAGTCATATAATTATATTTTAAATATGGACATAGTAACTTAGATGGAAGCGATGGAGCCCTCCAGGGACATGCTCGCCAGGAATATGGAAAGTGTGCCTGATGGATTGGTTTTGTATTAACATAATTATAGCGTAACTTTTATTAAATGAAATAAGTATGTATGAATTATAGCGTAATTTATAATTTAATTACTATAAGTAAGTATGCATGAATTATAGCGTAATTATAATAGAATTATATAAGTATGTGATGAATTAATAGCGTAATATATAATTTAATTATATAAGTATGCATGAATTATAGCGTAATTATAATAGAATTATATAAGTATGTATGAATTATAGCGTAATTATAATTTATTATATAAGTAATGCCATGAATTATTAGCGTAATGTAAGAATAGAATTTATATAAGTATGTATGGATTATTAGCGTATTATAATTTAATTATATAAGTATGCATGAATTATAGCGTAATTATAATAGAATTATATAAGTATGTATGAATTATAGCGTAATTATAATTTAATTATATAAGTATGCATGAATTATAGCGTAATTATAATAGAATTATATAAGTATGTATGAATTATAGCGTAATTATAATTTAATTATATAAGTATGTATGAATTATAATGTGATTCTAATTTAAGTATAGACGTGTAATTAATTATAACGGATAAATTAATTATAAACGTATATTTGAATTATAATCGTAAATATGAATAATTAATTGTATGAGTAACCATACATACCTTTCTAGCATGGAAGCAATGGAGCCTCCAGGGACATACTCCAGGAAGATGTAAAGTGTGCTTGTGCGCGGAGTTCGAACTGCGCGTGCGATGTAGCCGACTACATGGCGATGCTTCAATGTCTTGTACAGGTCCAGCTCCTGGGGGAGGGGGAGGGGGGGCGGGGGGGGAGTGTGTGTGTGGTGCGCGTGGACGCAGAAAGGGGCGTTGTGTGTGTGTGTGTTGGAGGGGGGGGGGGGGGGGGGGGGGGGGGGGGGGGGGGCTACGTGTATCACTCTTCTCGGGCCACCACCACCCACCACCACCCACCCACCACCACAACCTGTTACCTGTAAGCCAGACCTCGCCGATTTCAACTCTTCTGTTTGAGCACGTTGTCCTTGCAGGTTCCACTCTTGGTCACCAGCTCAAGGTTGAGTGTGAAGGTGTGCAATGTGTGGTGTGGGTGAGGTGTGAGTGTGTAGGTGTGTGTGTGGGGGGGGGGCGACAAGTATTTAAGCTTCTCCTGCCTCCCACCACCCACCACCACCCACCACTCCTGCCTCCCCACCACCTCCTGCCTCCCACCACCCACCAACCTGCTCCCACCACCCATCCCACCACCTCCCTGCCTCCCCACCACCCACACTTCTGCCTCCCACCACCCACCCACCACCTCCTGCCTCCACACCACCCACCTCCTGCCTCCCACACCCAACCCACCACCTCCTGCTCCCACCACCCACCACCTCTGCTCACACACCCACCCCACGGCCCACCATCCTGCCTCCCAACCGACCCAACCACGCATGCCTCCCACCACCCCACCACCTCCTGCCCCCCACCACCACCATCCTCTGCCGTCCCACCACCCACCACCCACCACCTCCTGCCTCCACCACCAACCCACCACTCCCCTGCCTCCCACCACCAACCCACCCACCTCCTGCCCTCCCACCACCCACCACGCACCCACCGAACCTCCTGCCCTGCTTTACCACCCACCCACCCACCACTCTCCTGGCCTCCCACCACCCACGCCACCACCTCCTGACCTCCCACACTCAAGCAAAACTCCTGCCTCCCACCACCCACCACCACCTCCAGCCTCCCACCACCCACACACCACCACCTCCTGCCTCCTACCACCCACCCACCACCTCCTGCCTCCCACCACCACCACCTCCTGCCTCCCCCCCCACCCACCAACCTGCCGCCTCCCACCAACCCACCACCTCCTGCGCGTTCCACCACCCACCCACCACCTCCTGCTCCCAGCCACCCACCCACACACCTCCTGCCTCCCACCCACCCACCACCCGGCACACCTCCTCGCCCACGCTACCACCCACCCACCCACCTGCCTGCCTCCACCCACCCACCCACCACCTACCTGCCTCCCACCACCCACCACCTCCGGGGCCTACCCACCACCCACCCACCACCCTCTCCTGCCTCCCACCACCCACCCACCATCCTCCTGCCTTCCACCAAACACCAACGAACCTCTGCCTCCCACCACCCACCCACCACCTCCTGCTCCCACCACCCACCACCACCACCTCCTGCCTCCCATCCACCCACCAGCCTACCTGCCTCCCACCACCCACCAACCTCCTGCCTCACACCACCCCACCCACCACCTCCTGCCTCCCACCCACTCACCACCTCATCTCCTCCACGCCACACCCACCACCCAACCACCTCCTGCCCCCTCACCACCCACCCCCACCTGCTGCCCCACCTTGAACTCCCCTCCCCCCCTCCACCACCCACCCACCACCCTCCTGCAAGCCCCCCCTCCCACCACCCACCAACCTCCTGGCCTCCACACCCACCACTCCTGCCTCCCTACCACCCACCCCACCACCCTCCTGCCCCAACACCCACCACTCCTGCCTCAACCACCACCACCTAACTGCCTCCTACCACCACCACCACCTCCTGGCTCCCACCACCCACCACCACCTCCTGCCTCACCACCACCACCCACCTCCTGCCTCCCACCACCCACCCACACCTCCACCACCCACCACCTCCTGCCTCCTCCACCCACCCCAACCACCTCCTGGCTCCCCACCAGCCCACCACTCACGCCTCCCACCACCACCACCATCCTCCTGCCTCCACCACCCACCCACCACCTCCTGCCTTCCCACCACCCACACCACCACTCCCACCACCACACCACCTCCATAGCTTCCCACCACCCACCCACCACCTCCTGCCCCTCCACCCACCCACCACCTCCTGCTCCTCCACCACCACCACCGTCCTGCCTCCCAAACAACCCACCCACCACCTACCTGCCTCCCACCCCACCCACCCACCACCTCCTGGGTGTTCCCACCACCCACCCACCACCTCCTGCCTCCCACCACCCACCCACCACCTCCTGCCTCCCACCACCCACCCACCACCTGCCTGCCTCCACACCCACCCACCACCTCCTGCCTCCCACCACCCACCCACCACCTCCTGCCTCCCACACCCACACCCACCACCTTCGCCTCCACCACCCACCCACCTCCTGCCTCCACCACCCACCCACCACCTCCTGCCTCCCACCACCCACCACCACTCTGCCTCCACACCCATCCACCTCCTGCTCCACCACCCACACCCCACCACCTCCTGCCTCCCACGCACCCACCCACACTCCGCCCTCCCACCACCCACCCACCACCTCCTGCCTCCCACCACCCAGCCACCACCTCCTGCCTCCCACCACCACACCCCACCACCTCCTGCCTCCCACCACCCACCACCTCCGCCTCCCACCACCCAACCCACCACCTCCTGCCTCCCACCCACCACCCACCACCTCCTGTGCCTCCCACCACCCACCACCCACCACCTCCTGCCTCCCACCACCCACCCACCACCTTCCTGCCTCCCACCACCCACCACCCACCACCTCCTGCCTCCCACCACCACCACCACCTCCTGCCTCCCACCCACCCACCACCTTCCTGCCTTCACACCACCCAACCCCACACCTACCTAGCTCGCACCACTTCGTAGCCCCACCCCAACGCTCCATGCCTCCTCCACCACCCCACCACCTCCTCCTCCCACCACCCACCATCTCCTGCCTCCCCCACCCACCACCACACCTCTGCCTACCACCACCAACCACCCAAACCTCCTGCCTCCCACACCAAAGCCCATCCAACCTTCCTGCCTCCCACCACCCACCACACCAACCCACCACTCCTGCCTCTACCACCCACCCCCACCCCCCACCCCCACCTCCTGCCTCCCACCACCCACCCGACCACCTCCTGCCTCCACCACTCACAAACCTCCGCTCCTACCACCACCCACCACCTCACAGCCTCCCCACCACCCACCACCCACCACACTCTGCCTCCTACCACCCACCACCACCTCCTGCCTCCACCACCCACCACCTCCTGAACTCCCACCACCCACCCACCACCTCCTGCCCTCCCACACCCACCACCTCCTGCTCTCCACCCAACCCACCCACCACTCCTGCCTCCCACCACCCACCACCCAACCACCTCCTGCCCACACCTACAACCCACCCACCACCTCCTGCCGTCCCACCACCCACCCACCACCTCCTGCCTTCCCACCACCCACCACCTCCTAGTCCTCCCACCACCCACCGCCACCACCTCCTGCCTCCACCACCCACCCCACACCTCCTGCCTCCCACCAACCACACAACCACTCCTGTCTCCCACCACCCACCCACCACCTCCTGACTCCCAACCACCCACCACCCACCAGCCTCCGCTCCACCACCCACCCCTCCGCCTCCCATCGCCGATGCCCCCCACCCACCACCTCCTGCTCCCCACTTCGAGCCAACCCACCACCGTCCTTAGACACTAGACCACAAACCACCCATTGATCTGCAGACTGCGAGAAGGCGCTGTCACCACCTCAGCCTTCCAACCCGCCCACCCACCACCCACCAACCTCCTAGCCTCCCACCACCCACCCACCCAACCTCCCTGCCTTCCCACCACCCACCCACCACCGTCCTGCCTCCCACCAATCCACCCCCAGCACCACCACCTCCTGCCTCCACCACCCAGCCACCGTCCTGCCTTACCGTACCACCGGCACCCACCACCTCCTGCCTCCCACCACCCACCACTCCTGACCTCCCAGGCCACCCACCATTTTCCTCCTGCCTCCCACCACCGACCCACCACCTCCGCCTCCCACCGACCCACCCACCACTCCTAGTCCTTTCCCACCGCCTACCCACCACCTACCTGCCTCCCACAACCAACGCACCACTCTCCCACCACCCACCAGCCTCCCTGCCTCCCTCCACCAACCCACCACCTGCCTGCCTCCCACCACCCACCACACTCCGTGCCTTCTCAACCACCCACCCACACCTCCTGCCTCCACCACCCCACAACCACCACCTCCTGCCTCCCACCACCCACCCACCAGCTCTGCCCACCATCCACCACCTCCTGAGCACCTTCTTCCCACCCTCCACCCAAGCCCACGCAACCATACTCTCTGCGCGTTCCCTGCACACCCAAGCGATCCTTTCGAGCCACCTCCTGCCTCCCAACCACCGACCACCTCCTGCCTCCGCACCAACCACCACCACCTCCTGGCTACCCACCACCCACCCACTGCACCTCCTGCCTCCCGCACCAACCACCCACCTGCCTGCCCTCCCAATTGCCCTATTCCCACCCACCACTCTCCTGGACCCCTCACACACACCACACCTCTCTCGACTCCCACCACCCACCCTACACCTCCTGCCTGCCCAACCAACCCATCCCCAACCACCTTCGCCCTCCCACCACGCCACCACCTCCTGCCTTCCCACCACCCACCACACCTGCCTGCCTGACCCACCACCACACCCACCCACCTCCTGCCTCCCACCACCCACCCACCTCCTGCCTCCCAGCCACCCAACCCACCAACCTCCTGCCTCCCACCAACCCACCCACCACCCTCTTCTGCACCTATCCCCACTAACACCAACCACCTCTGCCATGAGCAGCCCACCACCCAACCCACCACCTCCTGCCGTCCCACCACCCACCATCCACCACCTCCTGCCTCCCGACCCACCACCACCGTCCTGCCTCCCAACCCCCAACCACCAACGCTGCCATTGTTCCATTACCCAAACCCGACCCACCAGCCTCCGCCTCGCCACCACCACAACTCACCACCTCATGCAAACTATACGTGGGACCTATCCCCCACCTCCAACGCGGTCCGCACCCAGTCTTTCAACTCCCGGGCAACCAAACCTGCCTCGTGTCCCTTATCCACCCACCGCATCTTCCAATGGCCGACCGTCGCCCCTGCCTCCCACCAATGCGGCCGACGCCCGGCCCTAAACCCACCTCCCTCTCACAGCACAATCCCTCTAACTCTCGCACCCACCCGACCACCCACACGCAGACCTCCTGCTCTCTCACCACCCGACCACCATCCTGCCCTCCTGTAATACACCCTTCACGGGGCACCGCTACTCCTTTTTCCTTCTCCTCCGCACCCACCACCACCTTGCTTTGCCTAGCGGCGGAGAGACCAGCCGTGGGATCAGTGCCAGGACCGGAATCCGTTCCTTCGGCATGAGCCACAGCTCCTACCGCGATGAGTCCTTGTGCGGCCGACCACCACGCATCCATGGGACGCGTCTCGTGTCCTGCCCACACCCTACCACCTCTTGCGCTCCCGACACCCATGATCTCACCATCTGCACCCTATCCGACCCACCACCTGAGCCAACTCTCACCT
>JAJSRW010001151.1:0-39020 GCA_022414725.1 Microglena sp. YARC | reverse complement strand
CAGGAGGGTAGTTTGCTGTAGCTTTAGGCCTTTTGAAGCACTATACACCAACCAGCACCAGAATTGCAGCGAAAGCAGGGTCACCACGCACAAGTATTCTGTCCTATATGATAGCGGTTCATAGATGCTGGCGGTGGTTGTTCCACCAGAAACTCTCTTGGGATTGGACTTAGTGTGGGGGTGGCGGCGGAGAGCTGTTGGGTTTCTGCTGCAACTTAGGAATGTAGCTGAATTGCTTCTTGTAGCTATAGTTCTCTGTGAACATAGACACCTATGCTTGATTTGCCAATAAATACCCCTCCCCCTCCCACACACACCACACCCAAGCGGCCCACACCCCCACTATTCCACTAACCACCTCCTTCATTCAACCACAACACCACACCACCCAACCAACACTAACCCACCACCCCACTCACTGCCCACGCTCTCATCAAACCCACCAACCACCAACCAACTCAGACCAAAACCACACACCTAACCCGACCATCCACACACTGCCCTACGCCTCTCATACAAAGTCCCCACACAACCTCCACATACAACCCCTAACCACCACCCACTAGTCACAAATCCACGCCTCCATCAACCACCAACCACAACCACAACCAACCACTTAACCCAACCACCCACTCACTCCAGCGCTAGCTCATCATACCCACACCCACCAACCAACACTAACCCACCACCCACTATCACTAACCACCCTCTCATCAACCCACCAACCAACCACCAACCACCAACCAACCACTAACCAAAACCACACTCACTGCCCTAACGCTGGACTCATCAACCCCACTCAACCACCCAACCACCAACCAACCACTAACCCACCAACCCACTCACTGCCCACGTTACTTCATCACCACAACCACCAACCACACTAACCCATACGCACCCAGTAGTCACTAACCACCCTCTCCAATCAAACCCGCACCAAAACACCAGCGCACGCGCAACGCACCAATCACTAACCCACCGACACGCTCACACATAACAGACGTATTCATTAATAAGCCACCACCCACTCACTGCCCACGCTCTCGGGTCAAGCCCCACCAACCAACCACACTTTCACAACCAAACCACCAAGCCACTAACCCACCACTCGCTCCACCTCACACCTGCCCACGCTTCTCATCAATTCGCACCAACACCCCAACCACGCCAAACCAACCAACTGCCCAGCGAACCCGACTTCACACTGCCACCCGCTCTCATCAACCACCAACTTCGCACCAACCACCATCCACCCAGGCTGAACCCACAATCCCATCTGCACTGCCCTTACCCGCTACTCCAACTTAAACCCCACCCCAAAGCCACCACACCCTATTTTACCACTAACCACCACCCCTAGTCACTAACACCCTCCTCATCAACCCGACCAGAACCACCCAACCCACCAACCGAACCTTTCAACTACTATCCCACCACCCACTCACTGCCCACCCTTCTCCATCAAGCCCACCAACTCAACCAACCAACCACTAACCCACCCACCCACTCGCGACTGGCCACGCTCTCATCAACCCACCAACCACGAACCACCAAACAGCGCACTAACCACCCACCACACTCACTGAGCCCACGCAACTCATCAACCCACCAACCACCAACCACCAACCAACCACTAACCCACCACCCACTCACTGCCCACGCTCTCATCAACCCACCAACCACCAACCAACCACTAACCCACACCTCACTAGTCGACTAACCACACCCTCTCATCAATGCCCAGTCCGGACTTCCAACCAACCACTAACCCACCAACCCACATCACTGCCCACACTCTCATCAAGCCCACGTACCACAACAATCACTTAACCACACCACACTTCTACAACATACAACGTCTTTCATTAATTAAAGCACTCACCACTCACTGCCACGGCTCTCGTCAATCCCCCAACCAACCACTTAACCCACCAAACCACCAACCACTAACCAACCACTAACCCACCACCCACTCACTGCCCTGCTCGCTACTATCAACCCACAACCACCACAACCACTAACCCACCACCCACTTAGTTACACCAACACCCTCTCATCAACCCACCGACACCAGACCAACCACTAACCCACACACACTACACTACAACGTCATTCATTAATAAAGCCACCCACCCACTCACTGCCCACGCATCTTCCGTCAACCCACCAAACCAACCACTAACCCACCAACCACCAACCACTAACCAACACTAACCACCACCCACACACTGCCCACGCTCTCATCAACCCACCAACACAACTAACCCCCACCACATAGTCACAAACCAGACGCTTTTCTCATCAACCCACGACACCAACCATCAACTAACCCACCACACACATCACACATAACAACGTCATTCATTAATAAAGCACCACCACTCCAACTGCCCCGCTCTAGTCAACCCACCAACCAACCACTAACCGCCAACCACTAACCAACCACTAACCCACCACCCACTCACTGTCCACGCTCTAATCAACCCGCTGACAACCACCAAACCACCCACCAACGCACTAACCCACAACCCACACTACTGCCACGCCTCTTCATCAACCCACAACACAACCAACCACTAACCCACACCCACTAGGTCACCAAAAATACCGCAACCCCCCATCTCCTTCAAACCACCAACCACCAACCCACCAACCAACCACTAACCACCACCACTCCACTGCCACGTCTCATCAACCCACCAGCCACCATCCAAGACACTAACCCACAACCCACACACTGCCCCAACCTTTCATCACCCACCAACCACACATAACCAAGCACACTAACCCATTACCCACTAGTCACTACAACACACATAATCAAAACCCACCAACCACCAACCAACCACTAACCCATTACCCACTAGTCACTACACACCCTCATCAACCCACCAACCACCAACCAACCACTAACCCACCACCCACTAAGTCACAAACCACCCTCGCCTCAAACCACCAACCAACACCAACCAACCACGTAACCCACCACCCACTCACTGCCCACGCTCTCATCAACCACAGCCAGCCATGCGCAACACTAACCCATCAAACCCAACACACTGCCCAACCTTCTCATCAACCCACCAACCACCATACCAACCACTAACCCATTGACCCCCAACAGTCACTACACACTCACTCATCAACCCACACAACCACCAAACCAACCACTAATCCCACCACCCACACACTCCCAAACTCTTAATCAACCCACCACCACTAACCAACCACTTAACCCATTACCCACTTCACTTACTGACACCACTCATCAACCCACCAACCACCAAACCAACCACTAACCACCATCACCCCTACTACTCACTCACACACCCTTCTTCAACCCACCAACCACCAACCAACCACTAACCCACCACCCACACACTGCCCAACCTCTAATCAACCACCAAAACCAACTAACCAACCACTAACCCAACACCCACTCACTACACACACCTCTCAGTCAACCCACCAACCACCAACCAACCACTAACCCCACCACCCACAGTCACTACACACCCTCTCATCAACCCACCAACCACCAACCCAACACACTAACCCATCACCCACCAGTCACTACACACCCTCTGCATCAACCCCACCAACCACCAACCAACACACTAACCACTACCCACTCACTACCTAAGCTCTCATCAACCCACCAACCACCAACCAACCACTACCCCACCACCCACTCACTACCCACTTTGTCATCGTCCCACCAGCCACTTACACATACAACGCCAGCCATTCACTAACACACCACCCACTCAATACCCATGCTCTCATCAACCCACCACCAACCAACCACCAACCAAACAACCCACCAACCAACCACTAACCCACCAACCACTAACCAACCAAACAATCCACCAACCAACCACTAACCCACTACCCACTCACTACCCACGCTCTCATCAACCCCACAACCACCAGGCAACCACCAACCCACCAGCCACTTGCACATACAACGCCAGCCATTCAATAACCCACCACCCACTCACCAACCCATGCTCTCATCAACCCACCAACCACCAACCAACCACTAACCAACCACCAACCACTCACCCATAGTATGCCAGCCGCTCACAAAGCTCATTGCCCTGTACAGCAAGTATTTGTCCGCAACATGAGTGGAATTGTATTTGATAATACAGATTAAAACATGAATTTAAATGTTAGTAATCATGTATAAAAAACGTGTGATCAGTATACATAGACATAAATGTGAGGTAACATGTGTCGAAATGTCAAATGTGTGATCAAAATAACGCATACTTAAATGTGGCAGATTTGGCCTGAGATTCTGAGGATTCTGGGAATGCTGGGCGAGTAGTCGTAGATTTTGAAAAAGTAAAGGTATGACCTACGACTGTAGATTCCAAATCATCGGCTAAATTGATCTAAGGTGTGTTGGGGGAGGGGGGGGGGGGGGGGGGGGGGGGGGGGGAGGGGGGGAATAAGCTGCCGTTACTCATCTTCGCTTTAAATAGAGCTTATCCTCCGGATCCTATTACAACTCTTTTCTTTTACCCCAAATAAAGTTGAACAGGAAGTTGGAGGTATCCAAAGTTTTTTTTACCCAAATCTTAACTTTGCGATAAATCACGTGCGGGTGACCCCATGAAAGAAATAAGAGCATAAACGGATAGGGTAGAAAAGATCTTTCGATGGAGGGACCCCCCATTTTAGTATGGGAGCTTAGTGGTTGGGATAAGGGATTTATTTTTTTGCGGGGGGGCGGGCGGACAAACTGCTTTTTCAACTTCCCCCCCCCCCCCCCCCCCCCCCCCTCCTTTTGTTGAAACTGACACAATTCCAACTCCCATTCTGAATCGGGACACCGTTTGAACATGCGTTTAAGAAATCTCGATGACTGATCTGTCTTCCCCCCCCCCCCCCCCGAGCCATAACAGATTTTTTTTTACCGCTTTATAATTTTTACCCCGCTAGTGTTCGCCACTCCGTTTCGGCGAAAATATCGCTGTAAAAAGGAAAAAATCATTTTTGTGTTTGCCCTATATGGCCCTAAATAGCTATAAAAAGCTATAATAAATATAAAGCTATAAAAAGCTATAAAAGCTTAAAAAAGGTAATAAAAGCACTACTAAAACGCTGTCCCTGGTGGAGGCCTACCATAAAGCTAGAACAAACCTCTCTCAGATTTGAAAACAAAAAACATGAGCTGTGTACACACATGTGATCGCGTGTTGACAGTTTACTTCTGTACTTCAGGTGCTTGGCAGTACCAGTGTTTAACCACTCAACTGACAGTTTAGGTACGTACACCCCCTGCAGTTTTCTTATAGGCAAACCTGCAATCAATCAACTGTTAGCTTAGGTAAACCTGCAAAAGCCGATGGTGAGTTGCTTTGCCATTGGATTCTTCTTTGGAAGTTGAATTGCTTTACCCTTCCTTAGCTAAGTGAATATTGTATATTATGGTGAATATTGTATAGCCAAGTGAATATTGTATAGCCAAGTGAATATTGTATATATATTCACTATATTTATGTTTACCCTTCCTTAGCCAAGTGAATAATCTGTGTTAATATAGTGAATATTGTATAGCCAAGTGAATATTGTATATATATTCACTATATTTATGTTTACCCTTCCTTAGCCAAGAGAATATTGGCTCGCCAGCTTCCGTTTACTTTCGAGCCATCAAGTCACACCCCAATTATCCCCCTCACAAGGATTGATTAATTTCAACCCTCTTGCATAGGGAACGTCAATATAATGCCATTATGATATCATACGATATCATATGATGCCTGGCAGTCTGACTAGGCTAAAGTTACCATTTACATTACAATATCATATGATGCAATTTGTTATGATATCATATGATATCATACTGGCCTTTTGGTCAGTATCATATGATTTGCCGATCCCTACTCTTGCAAACCCCATAGGTTTTAGAGAGGCGTTGCTGACAGAGTTCAGGGACGTGATGATAACGCCTAGTGGGGCGTGGTGTTAAGGGAGCCCGTCGTACGCGGGTGGGGAGCGGTCTCCTACCTCAACTGGACAAGCTACCATCGCGGTTGACGACGACCTGCAACGCCAAGAGCGACCGAAGGGGGAGTCGACCCCCCGACTCTTCGTCCTCCAGCAACCTGGTCTACCACTAGAACATTGTATATCACTGAGAGAGGGGCTAGGGGACGTGAGGAGACCAGGAAACGAAGTATTTAAACAACTGGACAACTTACAAAGGCTGGGGGACGCTTCTAGAGAGAAGCGTCCTGGCGGCAAACCCGAAAACCCTTAGGTTATGCGGAACCGACAGATGCGATAGGTTGCGGAGTCAATAGGACAGGTAGAAACCAACGAACAGCTAAAGCTGACAGTTTGCAAGTTTGAGGCAGTGCCAGTGTTTAAACTGCCAGTGTGTAGTGCTCGGCCTACAGATAGACAAGCATACGGCGAGCAGCCTGGAGGCTGATGCCCTACAGCTGCCTGCACCCTGTTCAGGTTGTAAAACAGGTGTTCAGGGTGTTCAGGGTGTCCCTACCCTAGCAGGCCAGCCATTCAAAAAGCCACCACCCACTCACACATACAACGCCAGCCATTCAATAACACACAAACCCACTAGTCACTACCCACGCTTTCATCAACCCACTAACCACTAACCGACCACTAACCCACCACTCATTAGTCACTACCCATGTGTAGCACTCCGCCCTCAGACAGACAAGCATACGGCGAGCAGCCCGGAGGCTGATGCCCTAAAGCAGCCTGCACCCTGTTCAGGTTGTTAAACAGGTGTTCAGGGTGTTATCTTTATGTACTCTTGTGTATGTACATCATTGGTTACCTTTTATGTACATCATTGGTTACCCTTATGTACACCTGTTTGTGTACACCTATTTATGTACTCTTGTGTATGTACATCATTGGTTGCCCTTTATGTACATCATTGGTTACCCTTTATGTACACCTGTTTGTGTACACCTATTTATGTTCCTTTTGTGTATGTACATCATTGGTTGCCCTTTATGTACACCTGTTTGTGTACACCTATTTATGTACTCTTGTGTATGTACATCATTGGTTGCCCTTTATGTACATCATTGGTTACCCTTTATGTACACCTGTTTGTGTACACCTATTTATGTACTCTTGTGTATGTACATCATTGGTTGCCCTTTAGAGTTGCTCTTTAATGAATAGAAGTCACAGGTGCCAAGTAGGACTATGTATGTATGTTACAGTCCAGGGGTAGGCCAAATAGGCTAAAGGGACTTGCCCAACCGTACATGAAGGGCTTAAAAAGAACAAGCACTGATGAACTGAGCCCCAAACAATCGTTTACCGACGGGGGCCCTGAGTTCGTGCTACAGTGATAATTTAATTATACAATATTATTAAATCATCATCAAGCCAAGTAGGACCAATGCCCTTTATTGTTTCTGTTTAACACATGTAGTTGTTGAATACCCTGAACACCTGTTTAACAACCTGAACAGGTGCAGGCTGACGTAGGGATGGACCACTCCATCCAGCCAAACCATGCAGTGGGCGTGGCCAGGGTGACTGGCCCATCTTGAGGCCATGTCTTGCGGGAATTTCAAAGAAAAAGGGGGGGGGGGGGGGGGGGCATATCTATGGTCTTGGTGCTGGTATCTCTGATATTCTGTCTCATGGTGGAGATTGGGAGGGATTGGGAGGGGGAAGGAAATAAAACGAACCCACAACCGGCGTGGCTTATAGCCATTCAGGGGATGATTTGGATTTAGGTCTAGTAGTTTGTAGCTGGTACCTCCACTTTTTCAGGCTAGAATTTTGACAAATCTCAGAATTCTCGATTCCGAGCCCCCCCAAAACTGAATTCTCGGGCCAAATTCTCAAATTCGAGGTACAACAACGAAGTGTTCCGAAAACCTTAATCCAAATCTTCCACTGAATACAACTGCTATGTGGGATGGAGTGGCATGGATTTGGATGGGTTGCGGATATTGCCAACCAAGGCCGAACAGGTCGATGCAGTCGTGCAGAGGGCATGTTGCCGATCGCAGCTTACCAAGATGTACGGGCATACGGTCATAAGTGTTGAGGGCTTCTGCTTCTCCTTCTTCTCGCGCTCGAGCAGCGGATCGCGCGCATCCTCCGCCATTTCGGAAAAGCAGCTATAAATTAGTCACAGCGGAATTAAATGGAGCAAGGGGGTTGTATCCGGATGATGATTGGGAGCTATGTGGGAACTACTCAGGTGCAAACAGGAAGCGGATGCATATGCTACTTTCGGAGTTGGCTAAGAGTTGGTCTCGGGAACTGACTGTGCCAATGGAATGGAGAAAAGGGGTGGGAGTTGGCGTGGGCACGCGACCCGAACCGTGTGCGCTAGTGTGTTTGACAATTTTAAAAATAGTTTTTACGTCGGGTGTTCGAGTCCACTGCAGCAAAGACCGGGACGTAAATGCGTGCCGGTATTACAAGGCCATGTGAGGTGTATTACACAGCAGCAAGAGTCATGTATTTGCGGCACGATGAATGAAGGCACATCCGGGTGATGTTATTACAAGAGGCAAAATGTAGTCAGGTGTGTGGGGATGTGGGGGGGATACAAATATTAAAACATTGCACTATATTGACTTGTATATACCACTTAGTGCAGGGATGCTGTTTCTGACCAGAAGATTGTTGATCTATACGGCCTTCGGGTGAGGATAAGAATCGCACAATTGAATTATCATCCCAGATGAGATAATAATCTTAATTATATTGTAGAATTCAATCACTGTAGCACGAACTCAGCCCCCCCGTCGGTAAAACGATTGTCTCTGGTTCAGTTCATCAATTATTTTTCGTGTGAAGCCCTTCCTGTCACAGTTGGGCAAGTCCCTTTAGCCTATTTGGCCTACTCTTGGATTGTAACATACACACAGAGGATGAGGCAAATACAAACGATGTACGTATGGAACGGCAACATGATATCAAATGCTATCATATCATCATATGATGCTGGTAGTCTGTCTAGGCTAAAGTTACCATTTATATACAATCTCATTTGATGGAGTTTGTATGAGATCATACTCGCCTTTGGTCAACATCACATGATATGCCGGTCCCTTTAAATAAAACGAATTCATAAATAGTACGCCTTACTACAAGGCGTAAGGTTGACGAGGGGGCCAGTTTGTTTGCTTGTACTGGGGTCTGGGGCCAACCTCCAAATGAATAACATGCAATACAATAGGAACAATATTTAGGAAATGGGGTGTTTGTTGTTACCAGGCTACATCCATTGACCAAATTGGCCAGCGCTTTAGTGCACTTCAAAACAAAAAAAACTGCGCTTTGTAGTGCAAAATGCGCACAAATTGCTTGCTGCGCCCACAGGGGGTTTAAAAAAACTGCGCGAAACGCGCAGTGGGGCTCAAAAAGGCATTGCGTCAGCACGCGCTTGGAAGTACCCTGGTTGTTACAGTTAGGCCATTGAGAGGATTGGGAGGGCTGGGCGTTCGTTGAGAGGACGTTCGTTGAGAGGACGTTCGTTGAGAGGAGTTACAGTTAGGCCCAGAGAGGATTGAGAGGATTCTCTGGTTAGGCCATTGAGAGGATTGAGGCGTTCGTTGTTACAGTTAAGCCATTGAGAGGATTGGGAGGGCTGGGCCCGCATAGCTTTTCTTTTCGGCTACAAGCAGCAGCTTCTAGGAAGCTCCCCTGGCTTGCCACCCAGCCAAATAAACCTAAAGCAAGGCATTGCATATGGATGCTGATAGAATCATCTTTCCAATACGTTTGAAATCCTGGGGCTTAGCCCAGTGACTGCCTCAGAGAGCTACCTAGAAGCTACTGCTCGTAGCTGAAAAGAAAAGCTATAGGCCCGATCCGAACAACTCTTTAAACTGTCTACACTGATTAGTACGCTCCCTAGTTCCACTTGACATTGCACGGGTGGCCTGGGGTTGGAAGACGGTGAGCAGCCCTGAGTTGGGTGAAAAAAACTTAGAAAAATCCAATCCGATACTGTATGCGCCTTAAGTATTGGCAAGATTAAGTATTGGCAAATGTCATTCCCCCCCTAAAAGTGGGTCTCAGAAAAGCATGGCAAAACTAAATTGGCAAAGGGATCTATGGCTTTGACTGTCTCAAGCTCAGACTTGAAATCCAGTTGGCAAAGGGTCTTATGTTATTGTTACATTTCCTTGTTGCATGTTCACCAAGTAGTCTGCCCAAGCTTGCTGTAAAACCATGTAACAATTTAAAGCAGGAGCATTAAACTTGCTAGGGCTTAGTAGCCAGACCGGTATATGGCTCCAGCCAGCCAAATTGCTGGCTGGCTGGAGCCATGTAAACAAGTTCAAGGTCAAGTACATGTTAGAAAGTAGTCTGCCCAAGCTTTCTGATAATAAAACCATGTAGCACTTCAAATCAGTGACATTTAACTTGCTAGGGCTTAGTAGACAAAGTACCATAGTAACCGTAACTTGGCAAAGGCTAACTACCTGGAGTGGTCTCAAGCTGTATCCCTAACCCGGTTTGGCAAAGGGTCGTTTGCCAAACCGTTTGCCAATACTCAAGGCGCATATGGTATACAGGGCTAGCTATTTGGAAAGCCATGTGGCCTCCACACACTGCATTCACAAGAGCTTTGCCTGGCAATCCCTGAGTATAGTGAACCCCAGGAATCTTGATGATAGCCAGGGAATTGGTATTAAAACTATAACGTATGCAAATTGGATGATGTCAGAGGGTAGAAGCCATAGTTCAACATACACTAACTTATTAAATAATGGGGATGATATTAAATGCATAGCAAGACTACGTCTTCGAGCTCACAACTTAAATGCTGAATCAGAAAGGAATCCCTCTCGTTCTGGCAGAATTTTCAGGTGCTGTGATATGGTGGTTGACGGTAGAAAAGTGGTCAAAGATGAAATGCATTTCATATTGACATATTAGAATGCCCGTTATACGCTGAGGAAAGAAAAATTGTTTTAATAAAATGAACATTGAACCTGATCTGGTGGATAAAAACTCCAGCATGAAGCTGGCCATGAATCCTGATTCCTTTGAAGGATGGAAATACTTAATACAATTTATAAAAAAATGCGATAATAATCGCACAATTAAATTATCATCCCAGCTGAGATGATGATTTAATGATATTGTAGAATTAAACATCACCGTAGCACGAACTCAGGGCCCCCGTCGGTAAAACGGTTGTTTGGGGTTCAGTTCATCAGTGCCTTTTCTTTTTAAGCCCTTCCTCTAACGGTTGGGCAAGTCCCTTTAGCCTATTTGGCCTACCCCTGGACTGTAACATACATACAAGAGCCTATCCTTCCTGATAATCAGCATGAGCAGCTTGATGTGGGGCATTCAACAACATATGCATAGTGTCCATGTGGCCTCCACATACTGCCTTCACAAGAGCCTATCCTTCCTGACAATCAGCACGTGCAGCTTTCTGTGGGGCATTCAACAACATACGCACAGTGTCCATGTGGCCTCCACATACTGCCTTCACAAGAGCCTATCCTTCCTGACGATCAGCATGTGCACCTTTATGTGGGGCATTCAACAACATACGCACAGCGTCCATGTGGCCTCCACATACTGCCTTCACAAGAGCCTATCCTTCCTGACAATCAGCACGTGCAGCTTTCTGTGGGGCATTCAACAACATACGCACAGTGTCCATGTGGCCTCCACATACTGCCTTCACAAGAGCCTATCCTTCCTGACAATCAGCACGTGCAGCTTTCTGTGGGGCATTCAACAACATACACACAGTGCCCATGTGGCCTCCACATACAGCCTTCAACAAAAGATGTCCCATATCTTGGTGCCCCCCATTTGAAGGTGACACATCAGCCTGCCCTTACTGATAATGACAACGCCTGGTGGGGCGTGGGATTTAGGGAGCCCTGTCTTACGGCGGTAGAGAACGGGCTGCTACTTTACCTGGACAGTGCTACCATGGCAGTTGACAGCGACCGCGAACACTAAAGCGCACCCGTGGGGATTCAAACCCCGCACCTTCTGCCTGATTTCAACGAACTCAACCATTGAGCCAATCGTCAAAACGGGCATCATGCACGTGCAGCATGCTGAGGGGCGTTCAACAACAGATGCACCATATGTCCATATCTCGGTGGCCTCGATGTGAAGGCGACACATGAGCCTGCCCTTACTGATAATCAGCGACAGCAGCATGATGCGGGGCATTCAACAACATATCCTCAGTTTCTGCGTGGCCTCTATGCACAGCCAGCACAAGAGCCTGTCCTTGCTGGCAATCAGCACGTGCAGCATGCTGTGGGGCATTCAACAGCAGGCACACTATCTTTGTGTGGCCCCTATGCCCTGCCTCCAAAAGAGCCTCTCCTTGCTGGCAATCAGCACGTGCAGCATACTGTGGGGCGTTCAACAGCAGGCACACTATCTCTGTGTGGCCCCTATGAGCTGCCTCCACAAGAGCCTGTCCTTCTTTGCAATCAGCACGTGCAGCATGCTGTGGGGCGTTCAATAACATATGCACTATCTCAGTGTGGCCTCCACGCGCTGCTGCCACAAGAGCCTCTCCTTGCTGGCAATCAGCACGTGCAGCATACTGTGGGGCATTCAACAGCAGGCGCACTATCTCTATGTGGCCTCCACGCGCTACCTCCACAAGAGCCTGTCCTTGCTGGCAATCAGCTCGTGCAGCATGCTGTGGAGCATTCAACAGCAGGCACACTATCTTTGTGTGGCCCCTAAGCGCTGCCTCCACAAGAGCCTGTTTTTGCTGGCAATCAGCACGTGCAGCATACTGTGGGGCATTCAACAGCAGTTGCACTATCTCTATGTGGCCTCCACGCGCTGCCTCCACAAGAGCCTGTCCTTGCTGGCAATCAGCACGTGCAGCATGCGGTGGGGCATTCAACAGCAGGCGCACTATCTCTGTGTGGCCTCCACGCGCTGCTGCCACAAGAGCCTGTCCTTCTTTGCAATCAGCACGTGCAGCATGCTGCGGGGCGTTTAAAATATATGCACTATCTCAGTGTGGCCTCCATCCGCTGCCTCAACAAGGGCCTTACCTTCCTGAGAATTCGCAAATGCAGCATGCTGTGGAGCGTCCATCAACATGCGCACAATGTCGATGTGGCCTTCACTCACTGCCTCCACAAGAGCCTGTCCTTCCATGCAATCAGCATGTGCAGCATGCTGTGGAGCGTCCAACAACATACGCACTATCTCTGCATGGCCTAGTGTTGCTGCATCCACAAGTGCCCACCCGTGGACACAATCAGCACGTGCAGCATGATGGGGGTCGCTCAACAAAATTCGCACTATCTCTGTGTGGCCTCCTGTCGCTGCATTCGCGAGAGCCTCTCCATCCTGGCAATCAGCATGTGCGGCATGCTGGGGGGCGTTCAACAACAGACACACCATTTCTGTGTAGCCTCCATTCGCTGCCTCAATAAGTGCCCTTCCGTCCAGACAATCAGCGTGAGCAGCATGCTGTGGGATGACCAACAACATACGCACTATCTCTGTGTGGCCTCCGCGCGCCGCCGCCACAAGAGCACTTCCGTCCAGACAATCAGCATGTGCGGCATGCTGCGGGCTAGTCAACAACAAGCGCACCATTTCTGTGTGGCCTCCAGTCGTTGCCTCCACAAGTGCATTTCCGTCCAGACAATCAGCGTGAGCAGCATGCTGTGGAGCGATCAACAACAAACGCACTATCTCTGTGTGGCCTCCACGCGCTGCCGCCATGAGGGCCTCTCCATCCCTACAGTCAGCATGTGCGGCATGCTGTGGGGAGCTCAACAACAGACGCACTGTCTCTACGTGGCCTCCACTTGCTGCTTCCACAAAAGCCTGCCCTTCCTGACAATCAGCACGTGCAGCATGCACTGGGGCATCTAATAGCATTTGCACTATATCCCTGTGGCCTCCATGCGAAGCCGACACAAGAGCCAGTCCTTCCTGACAATCAGCACGTGCAGCATGCACTGGGGCATTCAATAGCATACGCACTATATCCCTGTGGCCTCCATGTGAAGCCGACACGAGAGCCAGTCCTTCCTGACAATCAGCACGTGCAGCATGCTGTGGGGCATTCAACAACTGATACACTACATCTATGTGGCCTCCGCATGCTGCCTTCACAAGAGCCTCTCCTTCCTTGCAGTTAGCATTTGCAGCATACTGTGGAGCGTTCAGCATCATCCGCACCATCTCTGTGTGGCCTCGTCGCGCTGCCTCCACAAGAGCCCGTCCTCCCTGACAATCAGCACGTGCAGCATGATGGGGGGCGCTCAACAAAATACGCACTATCTCTGTGAGGCCTCCTGTCGCTGCATCCACGAGGGCCTCTCCATCCTGGCAATCAGCATGTGCGGCATGCTGCGGGGCGTTCAACAGCAGACGCACCATCTCTGTGTGGCCTCCACTCGCTGCCTCCATAAGTGCATTTCCGTCCAGACAATCAGCGCTCGCAGCATGCTGTGGAGCGATCAACATCATACGCACTATCTCTGTGTGGCCTCTGCGCGCCGCAGCCACAAATGCATCTCCGTCCATGCAATCGGCATGTGCAGCATGCTGTGTCGCGTGTAGCAACATATGCACGACCTCTGTGTGGCCTCGGAATGCTGCTACTAAAAGCGCAAGAGCTACACCATCATCCTCACCCGCATCATTAGCAATGCCGCGGTACAGTGGCATTGCTGGAAGAATGTGGTCAACACTGCCCCTATATGCTTTATCCCGAAGTAGATTCCATCTACTTGTATGATCTGCTCTGGCAGCATGCAGTGGCGCACCAAGCAGAAGCTTTGCCACGTCTGCTCGTCCATGAATAGCTGCCAAAACCAAGGCAATGTTGGAGTCTTCTATTGACTGGGGTCTGGAGGCCAACTCACAAGCCAGGACAGATTGGTCATGCTCAAGGGTACGAGACAGGGCCTTGGACATGGCGCCATGCCGGGCGATGAGGAAAGAAGCTTGATTCTGAGCCACGATAGAATGCCAGGAGCGACACGCAACCGATAAATTGCTCACAGCGGCTCCTAGTCGACAGGCGCGCAACAACACATCAGTCACGACGTTGTCAGGGAGACTTGGAACTCTTGGCACTGTGCGCATTACTCAGTCGCAGGATAACGCAGGCTGTTGACTTCTCAATCGAGCCAGATCTCGTGTACTAGGTCGCTGGCGGGAGCTTCTGGTTTTGCGGGTTTCGGTGCGGACCCTCTGGTGCGGACCAAAGTACAAGCTGCGACGGGGCTGCGGTTATCCGATTCAAATTTGAACGTGTTCAGCAGGGCCGGGGGGGCGGGGGGGGGGGGGGGGGGGGGGGGGGGGGGGGGGGGGGCGGGGGGGACACAAGCCCAGGGGGGGCGCTGCTGTACACTTTATTTTCGGCAACAAGCCCTACAGCCCTGCCCTACAGTCAGCTGTCCCACGCCCCCCGGTTGTAGACCCTGAATTTTTCACCCCAGCTTTACCCTGACTTCGACACAGCCTTGTTTGTGCAGCCTCCGAGACAGGCTAAAAGAGGGGCTCCTGCTAGACAACTTTGCTGCAGCTAGCTCGTGATTCCGACAACATTTTGCGAAGGATCTTGGAAAATGTGGAGTTTGGTGGACTGTAGGGCTTGTTGCCAAAAATGAGTGAACAGCAGCGGCCCCCCTGTGCTTGTGTACTCCCCCCCCCCCCCCTCCTCTGCTGTGGGGACCTCCCCGGGGTCCCCTGGTTGATCGGCCCTGGCTGACCAATGCTTTAGTTTGGTGCCAACGACCCTAGTTGTTGACTCGTGTTAAGGTTGTTGACTCGTGTTCAAATTGTTTTCACGGCAGTTGTTATGTCGGCAGTATGCACGGCAGTATCCGGCAGTATATCTAGACTCGGTAGTTTATGGTAGCAGTTTGTGTACCTGCGGTGTAGATGGCTAGATGCGTATGCAGGGCGTATCTCGTCAATTCGTCATCAGCAACAAGTAGAATCGCAAGATTCGTATTTCAACATTCATACGTCAAGAATCGTAAGTCAGCCAGCGTGCCATACTCGACCATATAGGGCCCCCGGGCATCCTGCTACTTTTTGTCACTCATGCAGTCACGTCTCAATCCTCCATCTGACCTAGGTGCAGACTTAGACGGGCATACCGTACATACATTTGTAAAGAGTTCGTCCGAGGTTAGGAGCTCGCCAAGGACTTAGGACTAACCAACTACGGTAACCTAGTAATGATTTGTGACATATTTCAGCACTTTAACCAGGGTTGTTATAAAATGTCACGTTTCACGCCTCCAACGCAGATTTTGAAGTTCCCCTTCATTTGCAATAATGTTGGCTGGATCACGAAACGTAGATTTTGGCTCATTAAACATAGATGTGGATCATGAAAGATAAACGTGGATCACGGAGGTTATATTTGGCCTCATTAAAGGTATATGTGGACAATGAAACGCAGATTCGGGATGAGGATCGTCTCATCACGTAGCATTTGAAGTATCCTTGATTCCTTGAACAGCCCAGTTGTGGATAGTCATTGGAACAGTTCCCGCACTTTTGTGTTCGGTGTTCATTTGTTCAAATATACCATATTCATGGGAATCATTTTTGACAAAGAGGATTTTCGCCTCAAAGGGTGGGTTTCCTTATGTTATTGACTGATTTATATATCAGTCTCTGAGTCGGCATAATGCACACCGGTACCTTTCCCTCCTGGTACCGCGTTGCCTGCCGCCAGGCCACAGGCTAGCTGTGGCCTGCACGTGACTGCAGTACCTTCCAGTACACATCTCTATTCTATATGATTGCGCCTGTTGCGCTTAATAGCATCTTCTCCTCTACCGAGCCTATGCCGTTGTAACAATCTTACAATCACAGGTTATGTGCGCCATCTTTAGACGCTAACGAAGAACAGCCGCTGATTTCCGCATTCGGATGCAGTTCCCCTCTGACTTGTCGAAGGCCCGAGTTTTAACTAAGCACCTGGACTCCCCGTGCGGATCCTACTTCCTGCTGCTCCGCCTGCCGCTTCCTACTAAGAATCCTTGGATCTGCTACTGCGTCCTACGACTGGAGCAAGCAAGAGCGACTGTCAGCTGTACTACTAGGACACGAGTGCCAGTAAGGCACTCGTGTCCTAGTAGTATACGCTGACAGTAATGCATGTCCCGGGAGGAGAACAGATTATCCAGAGGTTCCACAAATCCAAAGCCAAGCTCTCGGCTATGGTCTTACGTTTGGGGGCAACTTAGTACTGATCAGACCCGCACCCCGCCTGTGTACCGCGACCTTCTGGGGAGGATCGAACCCCCCGTTTTCCTCCCGACTCAGGCATTATTGTCAGCTGTACTACTAGGCACTCGTGTCTTAGTAGTACAGCTGACAGCGATCACAAGTCACCGTAATCTATGAAGTGAGGACGACGCCCTCACCGAGACCCACACAGTGCTGTATTGATCTCAGACGATCAATTTGTCCACGCCTCCAGCTTAACGGAAGCTTCTGTCGTCGAACATTGCCGCTTGGCAACGTTCACCCTCCGGTAATCCGCTGGATCCCTTTGGATCACCGATTCCCACACAGACTCCCTCCCCTCTTCCCCTGCCCCGCCCTCGTAACTCTCCCCTACCTAACACTCCGACCTACAACGTCAAGACTCCTACACAGAAGACCTCACCATGCAACAGCCCAGAATATTCACCGGTAACAACCTCTACACCTGGCGCAGCGCCGGGCAGCATATCCTCCTTGCCCTTAAATCAGATAGGGATACCATTGCAGTTGCCTTCGACTGCGAACAAGCGATCGTCGTTGGCGAGCCTAATGACTCTGATGGTTACCCTGCTGATGATATTAGCTACCCTCCTGTTGCGGCTGCTGACCCAGCTGTTCCGGCTGCCCCTAGGATTGGTGTCCCCAACAGAATCTCGATCTGGAAGAACAACAAGGCCTTCAAGATCATCATAGACCATGTATCAGATGGGATCCAGCAGGCCATCCATGCCCAAACAGATATGGCCACTAGAGCTTTCAGGTTTCTAGATTCCCTGTATGCTGAGGATGGCAGCAGGCTAGAACATACCACACTGACTGCTATCATGGGATTACGTATGACACCTACTGAATCCCTGCAGACCTACCTCTCCAGGGCAGCTGACCTATACTCCCAGGTTACCAAGATAGCAAACCTCCACATCGTCTGTGTCAGCAACTACCTGAATCTCATTGTCAAAGGGCTGAACTCTCGCTCTGAGTATGATGGCTACATCAATCAGTTCAACCCTACTGTCATCACCACCTTTCCTATGCTCCAAGCTGCCATCTTCAACTGGTGCTTAGTGAAGCAAGTAGACACTGCACCATCTCCCGAAGACATAGAGCTGGCAGCTGCAGCCTACAGGAACGGGAGGACTTCCTACAGAGACAGGAAACCCAGAAACGGGAAATTCGATAAGGCAACAATGATCTGCTGGAACTGTGGAGGAGTAGGCCACAACTCCAGAGAGTGCATCAGCCCCTTCACTGATCTGGCTTTCAGGCCAGCAGACTCGGATGAAGCTGACCATGGGTCCAAGTCACCTCCTAGAGATAGGAATGACAAAGACCAGGATGACAAGAAAGACCACAAGAAGACCAGTCCAGCCAGAGGACGTCAAAGGAGGTACCCAAGCAGGGGTCGCCATGCACATGTTGCTGATGATGATCAGTCCACCTCCGACTCTGACAGTGAGGGTGAACAGCACAACTTCCTGTCCCTGGCACTGGATGAGGACAACCCCCAGCCCATGACTTTTGCTACACCAACCAGAGGCAAGTCTGTTACTTTTGATTTTCCTGACCCCCTGGCTGATACAGCATTCTTTGGACAGATAAGTGCTGATGATGACTGCACTGTAAGAGATGGAGATGTTCTCCAGGCAGCACTGCAGACAGAATGGATCATAGATACTGCAGCACATTCCCATGCAACAAGTAACATCTCCCATCTGCATGACATTCAGGACCTTCAACAGCCTATTAGGCTGCAGCTGGCAGACCAAGACTCTCCACCTATCCTCTGCAAGCAGATAGGAAAGGCCAAGATCAAGGGCCATGGCAGGACTCTGATCATCCTGAACAATGTACTTCTTGCTGACTGCAACATGCCCAACATCATTAGCATCCATGCAGCCACCAGCCTGTGTCCAGACCTCCAAGTTTACCTGTCCAAGACTCAAGCCACACTCTCCATCCCAAGACCATCTGGTACCAAACTGCTCCTCTCATGCCCCAAAAGGCATGGACTCTACCTTACCCAAACTTCACCAGTCCCTGCAAGTAATCCCTCTATCCCTGTGGGCCCTACCATTGCCTACATCATGATGGTTACCAAGCCTCCATCAGCTCACACTGACTCTGAGATAGGGCAGTACCCACCCACTCATGAGGCCTCCCCCAGTACAGCTGATCATGACTGCCACCCCTCCACTTCTGACCCATCTGCACCCCACACTGATTCTGAGATAGGGCAGTACCCACCCACTCATGTGGAGGCAGATCAAGACCTCCAGGACCATCCTCCCCCTATCTGCCAGTACCATTCCCCTTCCAATGCAGGCATGGAAGACCCTGATGATACTGATAGTGATGACATGCCAGAGCTCATCCATCCAGAGATGCACAAGCCCCAGGATGATCCTGGACTAGGAGTAGATGACCCTCCTGAGACCACCCCAGAACTTCAACAACAGCTGGACAACCTGGGCCTGCAACGAGCCAGAGCAGAGATGGAACTCCTCAGTGACCAGATCAGGACCAACTATGAGGACTATGATGGTCCAATAGATGGAGATGGGCCACTCAAGCCATCTGACCTAGACACAGCAACCACCTAGGACCAATGGATACTGGTCAACAGGTCACCAGACATTGGACTGCCACTGGGAGAAGTTAATCAGAATGTCAACCACATCCACTTCTCCAACAACTCCACCTTGGGTCTCACCCGTTTTGGATGCACCCTACACCACCTGAACAGCAGGCCTGCTTCACCAGCTTTCAACATCAAGCCCAGGCCTCCACTGTCCAAGCTCATCACAGCATTCACCAGCAAGTTCCCTACCCTGCTGGCTTCTGAAACAGAACAATTCCCTTACAGGTCAATGCACAAGGAGCCATCTGATGCCTGCATCCCTATCATCAAGCACAACAGCAGACTCCAGCAAATGGTGCAAGCCTACCCCACTGTTTCTACCACAGCCAGACCCACTTTACAATGGGCCATTTGTCTCCAAGCTGCCATGGTAAATGCACATGCTCACACCCTCTCGTTCAGACCTAAGATGATCATGGACCCCAGGAGCTGTGCATACACTGGAGGCAAAGTGCTGTATGTCAACCACCTCAGCATGAACTGGAGCCCCATGGACTTCACCTTTATAAACATCCTTACTCCCCCCAACCTAGCTCCCAAGTCATTTGACCAGTTCCTTGAACAAGTCTGCACACAGCTTGACCTTGATGGATTCCCCAGCAGGCCATGTCAGCTTTAGCTGTTTGTTGGTTCTACCTGTCCTATTGGCTACGCAACCTATCGCGTCTGTCCTTCCCCGTAACCTAAGGGTTCCGGGGTTTGCCGTCAGGACTCCTCTCTCAAGAGGCGTCCCTCGGCTCTTTTAACTGTCCAGTTGTCTAAACACTTCGTTCCTGGTCTCCTCACGTCCCCTGAACTCTGTCAGGTTATAGGTCTCATCAGTTGCGCTAAAGCGTACGCCACTGCGGACGTTGAGAAGCTCGGCATCATGTCGTCAGCCAACCTGTCGATGATTAAGGACCTCGCCAAACTCGACTACGAGAATTACGAGGAGTGGCTGTTCAATGTCATTCCTGCGTTACGTTTGGCGAACCTTGGCAACCATGTTGTCCCGAGCGCTGTGCCTGCAGTTGCACAGTGGCTACAACGTCGTGTTACGGCTGGATCGACCTCCCGACAACAAGCGGGAGCGCCTTCAACCATGCGGTCAATGTGGACACGCGCTGGCGGGGTAAACCCTGGCCGGCCATTTCATCGCTCTATTTCTCCGCCCAGGGGCTCTGCCCACGCTGGAGGAGCCGGACCTTCGGCATCATCTGTGACCGCTGGAGTCCTCGCTGCCGGTGGCTCTGTTTCAATGAGGACCTTCGGCCCTACAGGAAGCTCCGGCAGGCCTACTCCTGCCGATCTGGAGGAGCGAGCTAGGAACGAGCCTCTCCCTAAGGACTCGTCTGAGGTCTCTTCTGTGACAGGCATTGCTGGTGAAGAAGGTGGAGGTGAACCGGGGATTGATACTGAGAATGCCGCCAGGCGTTCTTGGGTCAATCCCCTCGCGGGTAAGACGTCCGCGAGTGCAGTGCTCAAGTGGGATTTGAGGGGTGACCCTGATTTGATTCCGTTGACGGAGGAAGAGATGGATAGGAATGTAGAGGCGTACCGAGTTGAACTGAATCAGCAGATGTCAAAAATGCAGCGCCTCAAGCAGGCTTCTAGGACACCCCTGCCTCCTGTTGACTTTCATTTTCCTGATCGTGTTTCTGATGCTGAGGCCATCAGGGCTCTAGATGGGGCTGAGGCCAGGCTTAGGTTACATGATGGCTCTGATGTGTGGGTTAGCAATGAGGAAAAGGCTTTTTCCTACATGTTACTCACAATGAGCAAGGAGTTACAGGAGGTCTTTAGGCACTATGGTTCTTGTCAGGAGATCTATGATGAGGTGGAGTCGTGGGCAGTGCAGCATGCTCGTAGATTGGGACCGAAACTGGTAGCTGATTTGAGGGCGGTTCAGATGACCTACTCTGAATCCCCTACAACCTATTTCAATAGGGTGAAAAGGTTGGCACTCATGCTACTCAAATCGGGTACAACAGTTTCCGAATTTCAATGTATTGAGATCGCGATCGCTGGTGCATCTCATCCTCGATTTTCTGGTTTGCTGACCATGTTCAGTGGTCCTGAGTTTGTTGAGAATCAGATCACGTTTGCTGAAGTGCAATCTCGTTATGAGTCCATAGACACAGCAAACCAGAGGCTGCTGTCTAATCACCCTCACTACCCACCATGGGTCAAATCAACCCCCACTCACCTACCCTCCCCTTTGCCAGCAATGGCTGCTGCAGGATTACCTCAGGGCAGTGGAGTGCCGCAGTGCATCTACTGCCCTCGCCCTGGACACGCTTCGGAAACTTGCTGGACGCAGTTCCCGAAGCTTCGCCCTCGTGGTGCTGCTCGTGGAGGTCGTGGCGGTCAGAAGAAGCCACCACCACGAGGTGGAGGAGGAGCTGCACCAGTCAGCCGTGCTGAATATACCGCATTGATGGCTCAGATGGCTCTACTTGCAAAGAAGTGAGATGCAAACCCCCCCTTACCCGTTCTCATTAGTGTTGAAACAGCCTGGGCGCCTGCTCAGGCTGATGATTGTGTCGAAGCTACCTGGTACTTAGACAGTGGGGCTAGTCGGAGTTTGACTGGGGACGTCACCCTCTTTAAATCCATCAGATATCAGGCAAATTGCCCCTCTGTTAGATTTGGAGATGGTGTTGTTCAGCAGGCAGTTGGTATTGGAACCATTGAACTATGTAATGAGTGGCTTGAGGCCCCCATTACCATAGACAATGTGCTCTACATACCTAATTGTCCTGTTAACCTTCTCAGTGTAAATGCTACGGCTAGGTCCCAGGGTTGTATCATTAGTTTTGATGCAGATCGTTGTATTGCCACCAGAGGGTCTATAACTCTTTGGAATGATTTAAGGGGAGAAGGTGGAGCTAGCGGCCTAGATAAAATTGTAGAGACTCCTTTCCTTGTTAGTGGTAACCCATTGTTCGAGCCTGAGGTTCTGCAGCTTCCTATTGCTCGGGATGAGCAACTGCATAGTGACTTAGGTAATGTTGACTCTAGTGATACAGCCAGTGATTCTACTCTAGCGTCTGCTATGAGCATGCCAGCCCCAGGTTGGATTGGGTTAGGTGATGTGGGAGATGCGCCGGACGTTCGACGTCCAGAGCTACCTCCTGGGAGAGTGATACAATCACTGCTCTCAAAGGTTACACCTCGGGAGCCTCGTCCACCCCCTCTTCCTTCTGCTCTTGGAGTTAGATCAAGTGGGAGGATGCGTGGGGAGGTTCCTGAGTTTGGTTTATTAGATGAATCGGTATTGAAGCGATACCCTTCAGTGCCAGATGTTACGGTTCCTGATGTTTTCGTTCCTTCCCCTTCTCCTTCTATTGCTGGTGATACTTCTGATGACGTGGAGCGATCCCCTCCATCCCCGTCTGTTGATGGTTCTGCAGAAGAGGTACCAGAACCAGTTGGTGCTGCTTTTATCTCCATCCAGTGTGAGCTTTCTTATGCTCAAGCTATAGCGCTCGATAACCCTGAGAGGGAAGAGTGGCAGCTAGCAATGAGAGATGAAATCGCTTCCCTCGAGGGTCATGGTACTTGGATTCTGGAGCCTCATCCTGGGGATGAGTACAGACTTATGTCTGCCAGATGGTTATTTACTAAAAAGTTGGGTAAGGATGGAAGAGTGGAGCGCTACAAAGCGCGTTTTGTGGCTAGAGGTTACATGCAGCGTCCTGGTATTGAGTACGACCAGAATTTTGCTCCGGTCACCTCTAAAGCGACTTTGAGGGTGTTACTTGCAGGTGTTGTTCATCGTAAGATGTTCTCCAGGCAAATTGATGTGAAGACTGCATTCCTTCATGGAGTGATAGATCCCAACCTCAAATTGTACTTGAGGCAGCCTGACGGCTTCATCAAGGTTGGGCCTAATGGAAAACCCCTGGTTTGTCGCATTGTGAAGAGCTTGTATGGATTGAAGCAGGCCCCTAGAGCTTGGCATGACAATGTCCTGCAGGTTCTTCGCCTTGCAGGTTTCCGACCGACGCTCTCTGATCCAGCACTTTTTGTGCGCCTGGATGCTGATGGCCTGTGGTCCTGGGTCCTGACATATGTCGACGACTTTTGGATTGCTGTTGATGAGCTCGTGCTCTATGATGCACTTATTACCATCTTGCGTAATAACGGGTGGGTTATTACAGAAATGGGAGTACCTGAACAGTTCCTCTCTTTGGACTGTAATGTTACCCATGATGATGAGGGGCGGTGTGTGAAGATTGTACTCAGTCAGCATAATGCTATTAATGGGATGGTTGAGCGGTTCAAGCTTAATGCAGGGGAAGAGAAGTTGAAGGCTACGTCTGAGGTGCCCATGGTGTCTAAGTCAGTTACAGTTCATGCCATTGGCAGTCCTGTTCTACCTAACAACACTTTGTACGCATCTCTGGTTGGTAGCCTCATCTACTTGTCCACGTGCACAAGACCTGATATTGCTTTTGCTGTTAGTCAACTTTCTAGATTCACAGCAGCACCTACTCAGGCTCACTGGAATGCAGCTCTGAGGGTTCTGGTGTACCTTCGCAAGCATACTTATATTGGTATTGCCTACACTCATGACCCAAAATTTGAGCTCCTTGCTTACAGTGATGCATCTTTTGGTGAGGATCCGGAGGACAGGAGATCTCAAACTGGTCTTGCTTTTCTAGCTTCTGGTGGAATTGTCAATTGGGTATCCAAGCGAACAAATCACCCCTGCAGTTAGTACTGGGGAAGCTGAGTATCAAGCTTTGGCTGGTTCTGCGAGGGAAGTTCAGTGGCTCAAGCATCTTAGGGTAGACCTGGGATTGCCTGTTCACTTGATTACTATCAAATGTGATGCCACGGTAGCTCTGTCCTGGACAGAGGACTACAAGCTTGAAAGCAAGGCTAAACACATAGATATAATGCATCACTACATCAAGGATTTGGTTCAAAGCCAGCGCATCGGTGTTACTAAGGTGCATACCTCCTTGCAGTTGGCTGATACTTTCACTAAGCCTCTCCCCGCAGAGGTTTTTTGGAGTATGAATGGTATGCTTGGTTTGGTCAAGTACAAGCTTCGCCCTAGGTTTATTGATTTACAGTGATTTTTCTGCAGTTCAGGTTTGTGCTCTCTGCGGGAGTCGCGGGTTTCGATGCCCACCTGCGGTGATTTCAGAATATTAATTTGCTTCAGGTCTACTGCCCTTGCTTCACCTCGAGTGTTGTACGACTCCAATCCTGTAGCGATGGTGAATGGGTATGTAGTTTGTATAGACCTGTCGCACTGGATTTTGGGGGTTGATTTTACCTCGAGTCTCTGGTCATGACTACCTCGCTGGTAGATCTGTTTGGAATTATTATTATTTTTGTTTGATTTCCCCTCTTTTGGGTAGAAATTGCACCTGGTTTTTGGGATTGTTACACCTGTGGTCCAAGGATGGAGCCTGCAAGGTCTGAGTAACTATTTTACCTCTTTTAGCCCTGATTGGCTTAAATAGAGGTTGCTTCAGTTAGGTGGAGTGTGGTACTATTCTGCGCTCTTTCCCCTCCCTAGATGAACATTTAGGTTGCTTAAATCTTAGAATGATATTGGAAGTATCGGTGTCGCCCTTGAGGATGTCTCTCTCTCTTAGATTTATTTTCTGCTTGCTTTTTGAGTTTCAGATTTCTTTTTTCGAAGTTTATTGTTAAAGGTTTGAAAGTATAATTTCCTTGACAGTTAGAACAGGTGGAGTGTCAGCTTTAGCTGTTCGTTGGTTCTACCTGTCCTATTGGCTACGCAACCTATCGCGTCTGTCCTTCCCCGTAACCTAAGGGTTCCGGGGTTTGCCGTCAGGACTCCTCTCTCAAGAGGCGTCCCTCGGCTCTTTTAACTGTCCAGTTGTCTAAACACTTCGTTCCTGGTCTCCTCACGTCCCCTGAACTCTGTCAGGCCAGACACTTAATTAAGTTAAATTCATTTTTTTGGATAGATTTGAACACTCTAGGATTTTTCCAGCTTACCTGCCTTAAGTACTGCCCCATGTACTTCCACAGGCAGCACTTCTTCTTCCTCTAGAATTATTCTAATCTCACATGATGTCTTTGCTTTACTTAGGGCAAACCTTTTGTAGCTCACCCAAATTATGGGGGGACTAGTCCAGACATCATGTCTCAAGGACACATCCTCTAGTCTCAAATCATGCCTCTTCTCGTAACCAAGGCATCTTCACATGCCTTAACCAAGCCTGGACTCTCCTTCCCCAGCTTCCCAGCAGTCTCCCTGCAGCCCTCTGCAGCACTAAGTCCAGCCTCATGGCAGCCTATCTGCCCTAGCCTGCAGTCTATCTGCAGTTCCCTTACACCTTCCCAGCAGCCTCTCTGCCACCTAGCCTGCAGCTTACCTGCAGTTTCCTTGCACCTTCTCAGCAGCCTTTCTGCTACTTAGCCTGCAGCCTACCTGCAGTGTTCCTTACCCAGCCAGCTACCCCAGGCAACTGACATTTCTTTGAAGACCTCTGCTAAAGTGATCCCTTCCTTTCAGCTCCTAGAAATTCCCAAAGTCTCCCTAAGCTTTTATATTTTAATTTTCTTATGCCCCTCAGATTAATTCCAGGAATTCTTGAGCTCAAGAATACCTCGAATTGGGGGGAATGTTATTGACTGATTTATATATCAGTCTCTGAGTCGGCATAATGCACACCGGTACCTTTCCCTCCTGGTACCGCGTTGCCTGCCGCCAGGCCACAGGCTAGCTGTGGCCTGCACGTGACTGCAGTACCTTGCAGTACACATCTCTATTCTATATGATTGCGCCTGTTGCGCTTAATAGCATCTTCTCCTCTATCGAGCCTATGCCGTTGTAACAATCTTACAATCACACCTTACACCAGCCCTAGACCGGAAGGATTACATTGCATCAAAGCATCACTCTCATTCATAAGTGCAATCCATCGTCTGTGCCAATTGGTAAAACAGCTTGGAGGGTGCCCCCCTTATTGTCCGAAAGACCTGGATGTGGCCCGGGGCCCGCGGCCGAGCCCCCGCCCGCCCCCGGGGGGGGGGGGGGGGGGGGGGGTAGCTCCGGGGGCCCCGAGCCAAATTTGAGTTCCTGCTTTTCCGATGTCTCTTTGAAAAGCATAAGCAAATGCGAAGCAATTTCCGGAGTTTACATCGTAGTTTCACCTCCTGCCATAGCCTGTGGAGAAAGCTGCCCGAAAGTACCGAGGGTACACGATCGTACGCAAGTGACTGCTGTGAGCTGCACAGAGCACAGATCGAGCCAGGGAATCGACCAATCTCCATCAAATTGCTCCATCCATCACATTGCCTGAAGTTGAATTCTCAGCAACTGCACGATTCTGCCCCTCGTTCCGACTGCCGCGGGTCCGTATGCCAGCTTGTAAGGGCTGGGAATGGCCTGGCTTTGTACTTGTGTAGGTCAAATGGGTGACCTTCTCAACTTCTACACCAAATCCATCTGGGTAAAATATGCTGGGAGGGTGCAAACTAGTGACTTACAACTCGGGTTGTGTTTCCAACTTGAATAAGACTCCTCAAACATGATATTCGTGCACATTAAGGGCTGTTTTGGGCCCAAATACACCACATTTGCCTTTTCTAGTCTCTATTCCAAATACGGACCTTTCAAATTTCTTGCCAGGATTAAACATTTTGGTAATATGTGTTTGAAGTCAAGAACAAAATTTTGGCTCGTAAAAGAGTAACTTGTTTTTGTTTTTTTCGGATTTTCAGCCATGTTGAGGCCCATTTTTGGACTTTAATGACCAACCGGAACTAGGATGTTTTTTTGTGAGACTCCACCACGAGGTTTTCAACTGACGATCTGCCGAAAAAAATCCCAGTTCTAGTTGGTTATTAACCTGTCTAGAGACATGCCAACACGCTCCACTTACTCAACTGCACCCTTGAAGACAACGTGGCAGCAGCTAGCGCCGCCGTGTGCTACCCCCCCCCCCCCAACCAAACACACACCCACTCAGTTCCCTCGCTCCACCATCCCCATCCCCACCCCCATCAGCCCCATCCCATCCCCGGGATCTGGCCCTAGCTACCCCCCCCCGCCCGCCCCCGCCCCCGCCCCGCCCCCGCCCCCGCCTGCCCGCCCCAGCCCAGCCCAGCCCCTGGGCCCAGCCCCTCTTGTCCTCACCCACTCACACCTACCCAGCACCCTACCCCCCACCTACCCCCGGCACCTACCCCGACCTAACCCCGGGACCTACCCCCCGCACCTACACACCTGCTCCTCTTCCACCTCCGAAATTTCTGTCGACCCTGACAGCCCCGCAGCCCCTACTGACATGTACCCCAATACCCCCTACCAAGTACGTCATCCTTGTGCATATCTACGCCATTTTTCCATTTTCACGTTGATGCGTCGACGTGGGCAAAGACCTAACGCTGGTACCCTCGAACTCCCTATACAAATTGTCGCAACTTCTGTGCGTAACCGAGATCCTGCCCCTACGTGGATTCCTCCCAGAGGAAACCCTTCAATGCTGGGGAATATTGACCTATGGAGGTGCGGTTGCGATTAACTATCAAGCCAGTTGATTTATCATGGCAACTTCGAGCATCTTTTCGATCAGTTACTCGTATCCGCTGCTGATGAATCTTCGGGCACTTCTGTTGCTCGGTCGATGCGAAACCCGAGGGATTTCATAGAGGTTCCGATCCTAGAAAAAGGAAGCTGCACAGTAGGCATCGGGTTAGAGTTACTGCGTCGTGGTTTTTACTGCCCCATCCTCGATCGATCCCCCGGGACATATGTCAGCTACGCGGATGCCCCGTCACAGCTGACAAGTTTGATCATGCTGGGTTTCGACCCACTGATCCTGCACGTGCAAGTTGCTTGATACAACCCTACAGCTACTGTCGTCTGTGTCAGTTTGGTTGCAGACCTGTGCAAGCTCTAAATCAAGGGTTAATCTCTTTCCTATTGCCTTTTAAGGACTAGGGGTACTGAACAGACCAGGCCTGGCATTTTTGTTTGTTGTTGCTGATGCTGCTTCCGCATAACATTTTGTGATTTGTCTACATGAGTTGATCCTGCTGCTGCCGCTGCTGCTGCTGCTGCTACTCCTGCTGCTGTTGGCAGTGATGGTGATGATGATTCTGCTGCTTCTACCGCTGCCATCGCCCCTGCTGCTGCTGCTGCTGGTCATGGTGTTGGTTGCTGGCTGAAGGGGTGCTGTGGTGCAACCCAACATCCACTGTCTCTCTTTCTTCCATGGGGAATCACATGCACAATTTCTCACACATTTCAATCACCATGCACCAAACCAACACGCACACCCAGCAACCCAACAACTAAAAAACCCAACATCCCATCAGTTACCGTCACCACCACCACCACCACCACCACCACATCATCAATAATCATGCATCATCATCATCATCCCATCATCATCATCTCCATCATCATCATCCTCATCATCAATCATCACCATTGTAATCGTCATCATCGATAATCACCACCCATCCTCCTCCTCCTCCTTCTCCTCATCACTATTATCATCATCATCACTTGGCTACTGCTCAGGTCGGAGGAGATGCAGCTGGTGCAGCTGATGATGCCCGCTGAATCAGCACGCGACACCATCGCCTCCCTGGGAGAGGTAAGAAATGTTTATGTGTGTGTACCTGTATATGTATTTGTACGCGTACGTGTACATGTATGTGTACATGTACGTGCATGTGTGTGTACATGTACATGTATGTGTATGTTTACATGTGTATGCACGTGTGTGTATGAGGAATTCTAGGTGCATGTCTTCGCCCTAGCTCCCAGGGCACATTGAATCACCAAACAGTGTTGAGGCGTATGTGTGTGTGTACCTGTGTATAAAACATGTATGTTTGTATTGTTTGTGTGGTGTGTGTGTGTGTGTGTGTGTGTGTGTGTGTGGGGGGGGGGGGGGGGGAGGAAGACTGGGTGAATATCTTCGCCATAGTTCCCAGGCCACTTTTAACCATCAAACAATGTTTAGGCATATGTGTATGTGTGCGTACCTGTATATGTACATGTATGTGTAGTGCGAGTGTATGTGCTTGTATGTGTGTGTGTGTAGGGGGGGGGGGGGGGTGAGGGAAGACTGGGTGAATATCTTCGCCTAGTTCCCAGGCCACTTTTTAACCATCAAACCAATGTTTAGGCATATGTGTATGTGATCCTGGCGTACCTGTATATGTACATGTATGTGTAGTGTCTGTGGTATGTGTGTGTGTGTGTGTGTGTGAGTGTGTGGGGTGAGGGGGGGGAGGAAGACTGGGTGAATATCTTCGCCTTAGTTCCCAGGCCATATTGAACCATCAAACAATGTTTCGGCGTATGTGTATGTGTGTGTACCTGTATATGTACATGTATGTGTAGTATGTGTAGTGTGTGTGTGTGTGTGTGTGTGTGTGTGTGTGTGTGTGTGTGTGGGGGGGGGGTGAGGAAGGCTGGGTGAATATCTTTCGCCTTAGTTTCCCAGGCCACATTGAACCATCAAACAATGTTTAGGCGTATGTGTATGTGTGCGTACCTGTATATGTACATGTATGTGTAGTGTGTGTGTATGTGCGTGTATGTGTGTGTGTGTGTGAGTGAGGAATGCTGGGTGAATATCTTTGCCCTAGCACCCAGGCTACATTGAACCTTAAAACACTTTTTAGGCATATGTGTGTGTGTGCGTGCACGTGTGTGTGTGTATGTGTGTCTGTACTTGTGCATGCGTTTTTGTTTATGTGTATGTGCGAGGGGGGGGCAAGAAAAAAGCTGCCGTACCGCACCTACGCTTCGGATAGAGCCTATCCTCAAACTATATAGGAAAAAAAAAGAATTTTTTTTGAGCCCAAAAATAAAGTTGTACCAAAAGTTAGAGGGGTCCAAAGAATTTTTCAACCAAAGCGGCCCAAATCTTAACTTGGCGATAAATCACGTTTGGGTAACACCATGAAAGATGTAAGAGCATAACTGAAATGGGCTGAAAAGATCTTTCGAATGACCCCCATCCTAGGGGGGGTAGGGTGAGGTAATTGGGTTTTAGGAGGGTGGGGGTGGGGTGGGTGGGGGGGTAAAAAAAACTTTTAGCCAACTTTATTTCCCCCCTCTTTTGTATGAAACGTCCACAATTCCAACTCCATCTGAATCGGACACCATATCGAAGGTGCGGTCCACAAATCATTGTCTTTCTGCCCCCCCCCCCTGCATGTATATGTGTATCTGTACATATCTGTATGTGTGTTTTGTGTTTGTGTACGTACTTGAGTACAAACTTTGTGGCACGCATATGTGTCTATTATTGTGTATGTTTCATGTACTGCTGTGCTTGTAGCTCCTGTTGGAGCTAGCTGTCTGCAGTCCTAATACACATGCATGCTTGTTATATGAGGTAGCAATAGTTCACCATATGTTTATGTGTGATACCCCCGGCCGAGTGTTTTTTTGCGTGCGTCTGTGGCTGAACAACCAACTTTGGCTCGACACACACACACACACACACACACACACACACCACACACACACCACCCAAACACAACCACACGCAGCCCACAACCACACCCAAACACACACACCACCACACACACAGCACCCAACATTGCACACAAACACATGGCTGCGCACATATTGTGTACATACACCCTGATGCTGCCCCCCCCTCTTAGCAGGTTTCGGCACAACACAACACACAGTTCAAAATATGTGTTGAACCAATACACCCACCCACCCACCACTACACACACACACACCCTTGCTACCCTGATGCCCCCCCCCCCGCCCCCACCCCCCCCCTTCTCCCCCACCCACAAACACCTTCCACCACCACCCACACACCCACACACCCAAACACACACACACACACACCCAAACACACACACATGACCCCAAAACACACACACCACACAGCACCACACACACAACCAACACCACACGACACATTGTGCCCTGATGCTGCCCCCCCCCCCCCCCCCCCCCCCCCCCACCCCCCCTGTCCACCCCTGTCCTGTCCCCTGTCCCCTGTCCCCTGTCCCTGTCCCTGTCCCCCCCTGTCCCCAAACACACACACACACAAACCCAAACACTACCCTAACACACACACAGCACCACACACACCACCACCACACACAGCACCCCACACACACATACACACACAGCACCACAACACACACAACTGCCACCACACACACATATTGATGCTGCCCCCCCCTCTTGCAGTTGGCATGCTGCAGTTCATTCAAATATTTGTAAACACACACACACACACACACACACACAGCACCCCAAAAACACATACACCACCACCACACACACCTTGTGCCCTGATGCTGCCCCCCCCCCCCCCCCCCCCCTCTCCGCAGGTTGGCATGCTGCAGTTCAAAGATTTGAACGTGGAGAAGTCAGCTTTCCAGAGAACACATGCCAACCAGGATTGCAGGTGCTGATGCGAGTTCGGTGGCGGATCTTTGCTGATAGTGTGTTGGTTAAGGTGGTGTGGTGTGATGGTTGGTGTGCTGGTAGGTGGTTTGTGGTGCTGATGGGTGCTGATGGGATGGTTCCCTGCTGGTAGGTGGTGTGGTGCTGATGGTTGGTGTGCTGGTAGGTGTGAAATGGGTGTGCTATGTGTTGGCCTGGATGGTGTTGCTAGGTGTGTCCTGGTGTGGTGCTGAGCGTTGGTTGGCTGTAAGGGTTGTGTGCGATGGTGTGCTGTATGGTGTGTGGCTGGTGTGTGTGCGACGTTGTTGCTGTATGGGGATTGTGCTGGTAGGCGTGGCTGTCCTTGTAAGTGCTGCCGCAGGTGGTGCTGGTGGTGCTGGTAGTGAGGGTGCTTGGGTACTGCTGGCAGGTGTGTGGCTGATGGTGTCTGTGCATGCTGGTGAAGCTGGTGTGGTGCTGATGGAGTGAGCTGATCCACGTGGTGCTGATGGGTTGCTTGAATGGTGCTGGCAGGTGGTGTTTGCTTGGGTGTGCTGCTGGTAGGGTGTGCTCCATGGGTGTGTGCTGCTGGCTAGGTGTGTCTGCTGAGTGTGGTGTGCTGTAAAAGGTGTGTGGAGCGATTGGTAGGTGCGCTGGCTTCAAATCTGATGGTGTGTCCGGTCGGCTCCAAAAAGATGGGTGAATGCTGCTGGATGGGGGGGTACCAGTGCATGGGTGTGTGCTGGTAGGTGGATGTTGCTGGTGAGCGTGCTGGTAGTGGTGTGGTGCTGATGGGATGCTGCTGGTGGTGCTTGTCCAGGTTCGGTGTGCTGGTAAGCGTGTGTGCTGCTGATGGTGCTGGTACTGGGTGGCTGTTGCTGCTGGTAGGTGGTGTGTGCTGCGGTTGGGATGTGGGTGGTGGCCTGCATGACAGTGCTCGAGAAGTGGTGGTGGTGGTGGGTGGAATTGTTCTGGTGCTGCTGCTGGTGGTAAGGTGGTCAGTGGTGCTGTGGGGATACTGAACGGTGAGTGGTGCTGGTAGTGGGTAGTAGTGGTGGTTGCTGTAATGGGTGGGTCAGGAGTGTGCTGGTGGGTAGGTGCTGAGGCTAGGGGGGTGCGTTGGTTGCTGGTATTGCGTCTTGGTGTGTGGTGCTGTGATGGGTTTTATTGGTGCGTGCACGGTGGGTAGCTTGGCTAGTGTTTGGGTGGTGTGGTGTGCTGATGGGTGGCGTTGCAGATGTGTGCTGAGGTGGTGTGGTGGCTGGGAGGGTGGATGAGTGTGGCTGATGGGTAAAGTGTGTGCTGAATGGGTAGTGGTGGGTGTGGGTGCTGATGGGTAGTTGTGCTGTGGTAGGTAGTGAATGAGAGGTGCTGATGGGTAGTGTGTTCAAAGAATGGGAATAGAAATATATATGAGAAAGTTGCTTTCCAGAGGCCATGCCAACTCAGGTAGTTGTGCGGTGCAGTGTCGGTTGGTGGTTAGTGTGTGGTTGTAGTTGGCTTGGCTGGGATGAGGGGGGTGGGTGGTCGGTGCGGCATGGTAGTGTGTGGTGCTGATGGGTAGCTGGTGTGCGCAATGAGGGTGAGTTACTCCAGGTGTAAACCGATCCGCGCGTGCTCATGGTGCTTCGGAGTGTCTTGGTCGCTCGCATGTGGTGTTATCGGTAGTTGGTGCTGGATGGGTAGTGAGGGTGCTGATGGGTAGTGGTGGTGCTGATGGGTAGTGTGGTGCTGATGGGTAGTGTGTGCTGGAATGAGGTAGTGTGGAAGTGCTGATATGGGATAGTGTGTGCTGGAAATGTGGTGTTTCTATGTCCCTCCCTCTCTTACGCTTGATTGGCTGGTAGTGTGGTGCTGATGGGTAGTGTGTGCTGATGGGTAGTGGGGGCTGATGTAGTTGGTGCTGACAATAAATGGGTAGTGTGGTGCTGTTCACTGCTGGTAGTGTGGTGCTGTAGGGTGCTGATGGGGTCAGTTTTGTTTGGTGCCCTGATGGGTAGTGTGGTGCTGATGGGTTAGTCGCGCTCTGGTCGCTGCTTAGGGTAGTGGGATGCCTTATGTGGGTAGTTGTGGTGTGGTAGGTAGTGTGGTATGATGGGTTAATGGTCGGTGCTGATGGGTGAATTCAGGTCAGTTGTGGTCGGCTGCACATGGGTAGTGTTGGTGCTGATGCAGTATGTGGTACTGGATGGGTGAGCTGTGTGTGCTGATGGGTTAGTGTCGATGCTGCATGGGTTAGTGTGTGCTGCCATGCGGTCACGTGTGGTGCTGGCTCCATGGGTAGTGTCGTGCCTGAATGTCGGTCAGTGTCTGGTGCCTGGTGGGGTCTATTGGCTGATGGTAGTGTGGTGTGCTGAGGTAAGTGTGGGTGCTGATGAGGTGTGTAGGTGCTGCATGGTAGTGTGTGTGCTGTTAATGGCGTAGTGTGGTGCATGTATGGCACAGCGGTAGTAGATAGTGGCGCTGATGGGCTAGTGTGGTGGGCTGATGCGTAGTGTGGTGCTGTAGGTAGTGTGGTGCTGATCGGGATAGTGTGGTGCTGATGGGGGTGGTTTTTAAAAGTGTGGCTGCTGATGGGTAGTGTGGATGCTGCTGTCCGTCGTACTGATGAGTAAGTGGTTGGTGCTGATGGCAGTGTGGTGGCTGATGGGTAAGTGTGGTGCTGATGGTATGTGTGGTTGACTGAATGGTTAGTGGTGGGTGGCTGATGAGTAGGTGGTGTCTGGTAGGTGGCTGCTGGATGCTGATGGGTAGTGTGGTGCTGATGGGTAGTTGAGTTCGCCTGTATGGGAGTGGTCTGGTGCTGAATGGGTAGTTGGTGGCTGATGGGTTAGTGTGGTCGCGCTGATGGGTAGTGGGTGGTGCTGATGGGTAGTGTGGTGCTGATGGGCTAAACGTGTTGGTGCTGATGGGTAGTGTGGTGTCTGATGGGTAGTGTGGTGTGATGGGTAGTGTGGTGCTGATGGGTTCAGTCTAAACCTGTAGGTGCTGATGGGTAGTGTGGTGCTGATGGGTAGTGTGGTGCTGATGGGTGGTGTTCGATATAGCAGCTCATGTGTATTGGGTCGGAATGTGGTGCTGGATGGGTGGTGTGGTGCGCTCCGCGGTGCTGCAATGGGTAGTCGTGGTGCTGAATGGGTTCAGTGTCGGTGCTGGTGGTGTGTGGGGTGATGATGGTGGTGTTGGCTGGTGGGTGGTTGGACTCATTCCAATCAGGTGGGGTGCGGTGCATAACATGGGCATTCATAGAACAGCTCTTGTGGATAACCAATTGTGGATCAATGCATAGAATGGGGCATTGATAGAACAAGAATTGTGGAATAATTCATACAATGGATATTCATTGAAACAGCAATCGGGGATATTCATAAATACTGCATGTCCATTAGACCACGAATCGGATATTCAAGAACAACCTATATGGGATATTCATACAATGGATATTCATTGAACAGCAATCGGGATATTCATATACTGCATGTTCATGAGCCGCATATCAGTATAGTTCCATAGAACAACGCTATAATGGATATTCATACAATGGATAATTCATTGGAACAGCAATCCGGGGATTATTCATATACTGCATGTTCAATAGACCGCATATCAGTATTTCATAGAACACCTAATATGGATATTCATACAATGGATATTCCATTGAACAGCAATCCGGGGATATTTCATATACTGGCATGTTCATAGACCGCAATGTCAGTATATTCATAGAACACCTATATGGGTATTCAATACAAAGGATATTCAATTGAAGCGCAATCGGGGATATTCATATACTGCATGTTCACAGACCGCATATCAGTATATTCATAGAACACCTATATGGATATTCATACAATGGATATTCATTGAACAGCAATCGGGGATATTCATATACTGCATGTTCATAAGACCCGCAATATCAGTATATTCATAGAACACCTATATGGGATATTCATACAATGGAAATAATTCAATTGAACAGCAATCGGGGGATATTCATATACTGCATGTTCATAGACCGCACATCAGTATATCATAGAACACCTATACTGGATATTCATCACAATGGATATTCCAATTGAGCAATCGGGGATATTCATATACTGCATGTTCATAGACCGCATATCAGTATATTCATAGAACACCTATATGGATATTCATACAATGGATATTCATTGAACAGCAATCGGGGATATTCATATACTGCATGTTCATAGACCGGCAGTATTCAGTATATTCCATAAGAAACCTTATATGGAATAATTCAATACAATGGATATTCATGAACAGCAATCGGGGATATTCATAATACTGCATGTTTCATAGACCGCATGATCAGTATATTCATAGAACACGCTATATGGATATTTCATACAATGGATATTCATTGGGGGAACAGCTAATCGGGGATATTCATATACTGCATGTTCATAGACGCGCATATCAAGTATATTCATAGAACACGATATATGGTATATTCATAACAGGGATATTCATTTGAACAGCATGCGGGATATTCAATATAACATGCAATGTTCAATAGACGCGCATATGCAGTATATTCATAGAACACCTATATGGATATTCATACAAAGGATATTCATTGAACAGCAATCGGGATATTCATATACTGCATGTTCATAGACCGCATATTCAGTAATATTCATAGAACACCTATATGGATATTCATCAATGGATATTCCATTGAACAGCAAATCGGGGATATTCATATACTGCAATGTTCAATAGACCGCATATCAAGTCTATTCATAGAACACCTTAAATCGATATTCATAGCAATGGATATTCATTGAACAGCAATGCAGGGGGATATTCATATACTGCATGTTCATAGACCGCACATCAGTATATTCATAGAACACCTATATGGATATTCATACAATGGATATTCATTGAACAGCAATCGGGGATATTCATATACTGCATGTTCATAGACCGCATATCAGTATATTCATAGAACACCTATATGGATATTCATACAATGGATATTCATTGAAGCGCAATCGGGGATTATTCATAATACTGCATGTTTCATAGACCGACATATCAGTATATTCATGAACACCTTAATATGGGATATTCAATACATGGGATATTCATTGAACAGCAATCGGGAATTCTATTACTGCATGTTTCATAAGACCGCATATCAAGTAATATTCATAGAACACCTATATGGATATTCATACAATGGATATTCATTGAACAGCAATCGGGGATATTCATATACTGCATGTTCCATAGACCGCATATCAGTATATTCATAGAACACCTATATGGATATTCATACAATGGATATTCATTGAACAGCAATCGGGGATATTCATATACTGCATGTTCATAGACCGCATATCAGTATATTCATAGAACACCTATATGGATATTCATACAATGGATATTCATTGAACAGCAATCGGGGAATATTAATGTAGCTGCATGTTCATAAGACCGCATATCAGTATATTCTAGAAACCTATTATGGAATATTTCATACAATGGATATTCATTGAACAGCAATCGGGGATATTCATATACTGCATGTTCATAGACCGCATATCAGTATATTCATAGAACACCTATATGGATATTCATACAATGGATATTCATTGAACAGCAATCGGGGATATTCATATAGCTGGGCATGTTCATAGACGCGCATATCAGTATATTCATAAGAACACTATATGGATATTCATACAATGGATATTCATTGAACAGCAATCGGGGATATTCAATACTGCAATGTTCATAGGGAACGCATATCAGTAATATTCATAGAACACCTATATGGATTTCATAACAATGGATATTCATTGAACAGCAATCGGGGATTATTCAATATACTGAAATGTGCAATAGAACCCGGCATTATCAGTAATATTCCATAGAACAACCTATATGAATATTCATACAATGGATATTCAAATTGAAGCAGCAATCGGATGATTCATATACTGCATGTTCATAGCGCGGCATATCAGTATATTCATAGAACACCTATATGGATATTCATACAAATGGATATTCATTGAACAGCAAATCGGGGATATTCATATAGCTGGCATGTTCAATGAGACCGCATATGCAGTATATTCATAGAAACTATATGGATATCATACCAATGGATATTCATTGAACAGCAATCGGGGATATTTCATATACTGCATGTTCATAGACTGCATATCAGTATATCATTAGAAACCTATATGGATTTATTCATACAATGGAATATTCAATAGACCACATGGATATATTCATTTTATCTGTGCTGATGTTGGCTCGTAAACTCTTCTGACTAAATGCTAATGGGTGGTCATCGTGATTCAGATCAAGAGGCTGGGATGAGATATGGCTAAGGAAGTTGACCACCCCACCCTCCAACGCTCCACGCACCACCCCACAACAACCCACCCAACCACTGCCACCCGCGAACTACCCACCAACCCACCACCAACACCACTACCCACGCACACTACAACCCACCACCAACTTACAACCACCACCACCGGCACCCCCACCACCTACCCACCACCCAACCACCACTCAGCCACTACCCCACCACCCTACATACCACACCACCACCAGCCACCCACACACAAACCGCACACCACTCACCACTAACCCACCACACTACAACGCCACCACCAATACAACCCACCACCACGCCACCCACCACTACCCACCACCCACCACCACTCACCAAACAACCCACCACCACTACAACCCACCACCACTACAACCCACCACCAACCTGTGGCCACCCACCACCTCACG